>QBDW01004846.1:0-89171 GCA_003261595.1 Maconellicoccus hirsutus
ACATCTTTGATCTTTTCTTTATCTCTTGATTGAGAAAAAAAGGAACATTAGTATTCGTTTAGGAATGCATATTTTTAATATCTTCATCTTATCTTCGCTTGTTCATTATGAAAATGAAAAATTCACACGATTAAATATTACCAATTAAATAGCGACAAAATAATTAAAATGATTTGCTAAATTGAACAGGTCGCGTTCAAAAGGATAAAATTCTAAAGCTAATACGGGTACCAGCGAATTAACGGTCAAATATTACCATCTAGCGAATTCTCCAATAGCCATTTCATATGATACGGATTCTTGGCATTCTTCTAGCAAGACCATGATTGACGTATACATTAAGCTCGTACGGTAAATGGCGAATTTACGCGATTAAAAAGGGGCGCGTGAGGTTTGGCGAATGTGAAATACACTAGAAGGTATGCAAATAAGTTTGACGATCGAATCAGAAGGCAATTTGCTTACTCATTGTGATTGGCAAGTGGCAACTGGCAAAGGGTGACAACCGTTAGGATGATTTTCGATGCGAAGTTCTCTCTCTATCATGTAAAGTGACGCGTTAACGCGTATAGAATACCTATCGTCGAGTACACGTTATTATACAAGTTGATTCGATGTTGAATAAAATGATGATAAATGGCGTGTAAACATATAGTAAAAAGCTGCTGGTTTAATTGAAATTATGACATTGACATTTGCATGTTAGTATTGAGAAAGCGTAAGATTATAGAATGATGTACACATGGTTATGACGTTGTGAAAACATTAAACTAATTATCGCATGTTAACGATCATCTGCATAAATGTGTTTCATGCACATGGGATGATTGCGTGCGATATTATTACTCAGTACTCATTATTCCTATTACCTGCGATATGTTTCCTATAATACAAATCATCAATTCTCTGGAGATTTTTAGAGCTCATGATGTAACTGGATGTTACCTTTTTTGAAGTATGAAAAGTACGAGGTAAATTCAACTTTTAGATGTACTTAATATCCGCAGACAGCTTTGAAGAGAATCATTTGAAAATAGACGATGCAACAAATCGCACAATCTGATACCGATGCATGTAGTTGTATGAAAAAAGCTTTGAATCCGTTATAACGTATCACTCTGGCGAATAAGATATCTAATTATCAAATAAGTACATAACGACCGCTAACAGAATAGGTGTTGGTTTACGAAAGGGTAAAAAAGAAGCGATGAAACAACGAGTCCGTTATTAATGCTCTGGTATATGTAGAATATGGATGTATCGAGTGAGAATTACAGCCTGCGGTAAAGTGTATATAGTGCTTGTGGTGTACTAAATTTCAAATACATTGCTGTACAACATGTATGACCGCAACGTAAATAACCTATACATTGATTGTATTCGAAAACCCATCGCCCGACTAATGCACTTGAGACTAGCTTGTTTATGGTAACTATGAAAACCAGTTCATTTACCCGTACTGGTACGATTAGCGGTTCTTCGTTCGAGTACGCTTCGCATAAGTGGTGGAAAATTTTCGAGGTGGATGCAGTTTTTCTAAAGAGACGAGCAATTTTTGGGCACGTCTGCTACGATCACGTTTCGTGTATTGCACGTTAACGTAGGATATACAAGTGGAACCCGACGCCGGTGTAATTTCGGTGCAAGGTTTGTTTCTGGTTGCGTTTTTCGAGCCTTCGGCTAAATAATTTCATTAAGGTGTTCATTAATGCAGCGAATTCGTTCGCTAATAATGCACGAAAAATACTCGCTAAAGCTCGACGCTTCGAAGTAGATTAATGCGACGTTGAAATTTTCTCGTTACACGCGAAATTTGTAAAGCGAGATTCTACTAGTAATGAATTAAAATACGTGAATAGAATACCGCCAACGGGTGTGCAACGTTTACATTGTATATTTTGCACGACGAATTTAATAATTTCCAGCGAAAAGAGCGTATTCAAAAACCCCGCCGCCGTGTTCGTACTGTCGTGAATGAAATTACAAGTTGCCAAGTGTAGCTTGTCGCCTTTGTGAAGTGTTAAGTTGACTATTTTTCTTTGTTTTTCTCTGAAGTCGATCAGGAAATGGTATGTTTCCCTTTAGTAAATAATTGTTTTTTTGTTTTTCAAAAATTAGCATGGTTTATGAGTTTCCTTTTTAATTACGTTTATTGGCGAATTCAAGATTTGTCTAATTTTAAACTTTTTTTATCAAGGTGAATTTTCGTCGAAAAACTAAAAATGTATGAAAAGTGATCTGGATGAGGTTACAGGTCAGTTTTTTGTGTTTAGACTTCGGATGTACGAGTTATTTTCTTATGTCTTTTGAAATTCTATTATAGAAAACTCGCCATCGACGTATTGAGACATTAAAAAGGAAAACCTTTTTACTTTTGAAGCCTAAAAGCATGGTTTCGTAACAAAAGGAAAACCCGAGTTGATTTTTCTTTGACGTCGTGATACTTACTCTTGGAGGAACGAAAGAAAATGAAAATTTTTAAATGTATTCGCTGTTGCGTAAGAATATGCGACGACGTATGCTCAGAAACTCCGGAAACTCCCACCTAAAAGTTGATGATTGACAAGTTTCAAAACCAAATGTTCAACTGTGTCATGCTTGTACCTACATTTTAAGGTTCATCTTTGAGAATTCGTTGAAAGGAAATTCAAAATTCAAAAATATAGTAATGTCGACTAAGCGGAAAACTTCTTCGGACTTGGAAATTTTTTGAGATGTATAATGACGTCAGAAGGACGTCACTGTTCGTGTCGTTCTTTTAGTGAATCTTTTTCTTCTCTGAATAAAACATGAGATAACACTGAAGAAATTGAACTCTCTTTTTTATTTTTTAGTCATTTTCATACTTTTATCCTAAAAAGGTTTATTAATTATGATTAATGTAGCACAAGAAAAACGTTCGTGAAAACGTTGCTAAATATCTTACAAGTTCATTTACTGTAATTGTGATTGTTTCAAGTCGAGTTAAGTCATTTAATCGGAATTAAATTACTTTTTTTCTCAAACACCGGTAAAAAAGTTACTAAATATCGTGTAAGTTCATTTAGCGTAATAATCGTGATTGTTTAAAGTATTTATTCAAGAAAAAAAAATGTGTTCGTGAATGATTTGAAATTGGTTGAAAATTTGAATCACAACGATCATCATCATGCATGATAACGGAAGTTATGACGTCATTATACATCTCTAAAAGTTTCCAAGTCCGAAGAAGTTTTCCGTTCGGTCGACTTTGCTCAAAAATATTACTTTGCTATTACATTTATTTCGTATTTGAAACATTTTATTCATATTTTATTGGCTTCATACTCTTTTTGAGAGGTACTAAAGTCTGAGTGATTTTTTCATACCATAATCAAACTTAAACCTTTTTTTTGTAACTTAATCCACCTCACTACACCCCGCACACCTAACCTCTCAGCCAAAGATTAAAAAAGACTGCAAAATAAATGCCGAAAATGTGTCCAAATGGATCTTAATGCTATTTCAAGTCTGCTAAATGATAATTGAACCATTTGAAGTAACACCAGTTGCAAGTGGCATTCTGTAATTAAAATATTTTGGAACTTTGGCTTATAATTTTTCCTTTTTTGTAAGAAACAACAAGAAAAACACCTTTTTTCGATTTCTAATTACCTGTTGTTGACCATTATGATACAACAGGCGTAAATTAGGCAAACTATTCAACATTACACCAACTAGTCTCAGCTGTTCATCCGATAAAATATGCATCTTGTTGCTATGCCAAATAAAAAACTTCTCTTAATGAGCATTCAAGCGTTCACATTCGGTTTACGTTGATAAAAGTAAATGAGAAATTTGTCGATTTCAAAACACATTTTGATTTTTGAAGTTTAGAAACAAAAATGATAAACAATCTCGAAGCAAATTTCGTAAAAATCATTAATAGGCGAAAATTCATTTAGTAACGACAAATGCTATCGCCTTCGTTTGAAGACGTATTGTATTTTATTATAGAAATACGCGACGGATTAGGAACCTTTACAATTAAGAAGTTGCGAATGTGTTTCCATGTATTAAACGAGAAATATTTCACACGTATAAATACAAAGCTGTTGAATTACTAAAATTCGGAATAAAGCCAGTTGTTTTGTATTATATGAAAAGGGTGAAATAACGAGTAAGAACTCCGTGCTAAAGTTACCTTGTGCATATACAAGTGATTAGAAAGTTTAGGTGGCGTGATACGTTAACTAAAATGGTATGCTGAAGTTATGGTAGGTTTATTACCGACGATGGTCGTGGGACGTGTAAGTATAAAAAGTTTTGATGCACGTGACAAGTAATGCGTTTATGTGTTTCATCTTACGATAATCTATTTTTTATATGTAACTTGTCGAAATACTTGATACGACGCAATGCAAAACTTATCGAATTTAAAGCGTTGACAATAGGAAAATAATAAAACGTGTTGGAAATTCGTGAACAGTTACTCGATTTATTCGGTAACTTTAACTTTATAACTATTCGTGAAGCAAAATTTTCAAAATTTGAATTTTTTCCGATGCCTGAAGCTAAACTTGGTGATTCTTAATATGTAAAATTTTACACTAATGAGGTTTTATTTATGAGAAAAATGTAAACTAAACTTTTCCTGGTTTGTTATGGAAAACATATCGCGTTAACAATATGTACGTATAAGAGCAACGTACACTTTTTAAGGAAGTAAACTTGCCAGGGGCTGAAAATGTTAATATTTTATACGAATTCTTTCTCTTTCATTTTTTTGTTTCCTTTTATAGTTCGAAAAGTAATTTAATTAGTTTGCCAAAAATTTTCAACTTTTTTTTCAACAATTAAATTGTGTCGACGTTGCCAATGGAATTTTCCACACAAATTACACGATACAATTGCCTATCACGACGGTTTGATTTTTGATCAAAAGGAAGTGTATATGGTGGAAAACCAGATAAAGGTCTTTGCTCGTTTGAAAATCGTGTTCGCTTTCGACTCGTTATTTCCCCTTCTCGATTACTTTCCGTAAAAAGCACGTGATAAGCGGAAAATAAAGGTCGAAGTTTTTCCTACGGAACTCATGTAACGAATACTTGGTTTAAATGGAACTTCTAATGTGCCATATTTGACGAAAAAATAGAAAGGATGTCTTTATATGAATTATTTACGTTACAATGAACATTGTTTTTGTTCATCTCGTCTTATGTGTACTTCGTATGTGTTAGTGAATTTATTTTCTATCTTAAAAGTTTTATTTATTGTATATTTCAGGTTCGTATGTTAGCGAATGGTACAGCGATACCTTTTCATAAACACGTATGTCCAGATTGCCATAACGTTCCCAAAAGTAGCGAATGGATCAAAACGCCTGTTACCTCCGGACTACACGTGTTCCATATAGCGAAACGAAAAGGACGCTGGGAGCCGATATTTATCGGTACAAATAGAGATCCGTACTACGACGAAAGACTGAGCTGGGAGGGACGCAGCGATAAAATGACGCAGGTATGTTAAAATGCATTTGTAGTTTTTGTTTCATTTTACGCTATTTCCAACCAAATAAAAGAAAACGAATTAATGTCGAAAAACGTAATATTTATCGTCTAAAGCGCCTTTCGGCGTATAATTAACATTTTCTCATTTATACCTGAACAAGTGAACAACACCGGTGCCGACAAAAATCTAAATATTTTTACCGCGCGGTATAATCGATTTGATAGATTTTTCAGTTCGTTATTAGCATTCACAAATAGCCATTTTAAACTAATGCAGATTTTTAAACGATTTCTTTTCTTAGACTTGCTCGTAAAAAGATGCGAGCTATTTGAAATGAATAAATGACGATTTTATTACCAAGAAGATTTAAACGTGTTTTATTATAATTTACCCTTATGTTCTTGTTTTTGAGCATCGTAACATCGGAAGTCATCGTTTGTAGCGAATTAGTCTAAGATTATTGAACATTTCAGAATTTTATTCGAAATTAGAAGTAATATTTACCGATGCTTTGAAAAATCATTGTATTTTCGAAGTGTTTTAATGGCAATAAATGGAGTATTTTTTTGTATAGAATTAATATTCGTTTATCGCTTTTTCACAGGGTTATGCGTTGTGCGTTTTGGATTACGAATTTCAAATTCTCGATAACGCTTTCCTAGTTCACCGACCTGGTATTAAGAAATTCAAACAGGATCGTGCCCGTGCCATAATGTCAAGTAAAACGCAATCAATAATTAAACATTTCAGTTATCCGGAACTGAAAGTTTTTTATGGTTCACGTAAAGGATGTATCGTTTGACGATGATCAGTTTTATGGATAAACTGATTTTTAAATTTTCTTGAAATAATGAGACTGGTGAGTAGATTAGTGAAAAAGATTGGTTCTTCAATAGGATATTAATTGTACTCGTATCCTCTTTTTAGAGATTTTATAATTTAATGAATGAAATTGATCTAACTTGTGAGTCGGAATTTTTTTTGGGGTTTTGGTGATTGAAAAAAGTATTAAATTTATTATGACTAAATAAATTGCATCTAGATATTTTATTCGAACCGATACCAATTTAATGAACTGAACTTTTGATCCGTCGATCAACAATAACGAAATAAAAATTTCAACTAATTTGGATCCAACATTTGGATCATCATAGTTATTTACATCGTTACCCAATCGCCAGCAACACCAAAAAAATTAAGAGTAATTAATTAAAAAAATTGACTTGTTGAAAGAGAAAAACAATTTAGAATTTTTCGTTTAGGGAATTAATGAATTTAATATTCATTTTTAGTTTTTTTCAACTTTAAAAAATTGCTGATTTTGGTGATTTTTGAAACTTTGATTTCGTGATTTATGCATTTCTCTATTGGCAACACTGCGCTGTATCCATTAGAGGACAGTTGTTTTAGAAAAACTTTCTCAACCTTTTTCGAATCTTTAAATAGAAATTTTTGTGGCGTTTTATTCAATTTTTTATACCTTTTTTTGGTCTATGACAGGGTCGATTTTTTTTATTAGAAATTTTTGTTTTCATGACAAAAAATTTTATGGTCGAGTGATTTTGCCGAAAACATTTTCATTCGCCTTATAAATTGTTACACGACCATATGACGTATAAAACGTTTTTCAAAATTCGTTTGACCGTCCAGGGTCACGTAGGCTTCGTACTTACCCAACTTACCTATTACCTAGTCCTAGTTTCTTGTTGAGAAATTTTTTTATTCGGTTTGCACGTTCGTCAAGTTCTTTTGATCATTTTTCAATCATTTAAGAAATTCGCTGAAAATGACAAGTAGAAGTACGTAATAATTATGTCAATATAAATCAAAATGTAAGTCTGGTTTTTCAATTTTCTCCTCATTTTTAAATTTCTTTGAAATGTGACGGGCGTTACAATATTTACGTTAAAAGTCGGCATTTGCTTTAAATTATTCTTTAAAAATTTTTACTGAAAAAAAACATCGCCATAATTAGTTATGTAATGTTTTGAATTTAACGAACAAACGTTTCTAATGACTTGAAATACTTAATCTAAACGTTTAAAAATAACACAAAACCCCCGCAACATTTTAAAAAATAACATCGCTAACGGGATTAAAAAATGTAATTTTTACGCGAAAGAAGTACCTCTACCTAGCTCAATTTTTGTAATTTAATTAACGGTTAAAATACACAGCGGATTAAAAATTACTGGAATATATTTATAAATGTAGCATTTTTTTATCTGGTCGACAATGCGAATCGAAAGAAATATTTTTTTTAAAACAAAGAACGACTTTTATGTAAACGGTAAATGTAAATCGTTTACTATTGTACATTAAAAAAGTTAATAAAAGTTGTCCGAGGATTTAATTTCCGCTGTGGAAAAAACCATTTGAACCTGATTACGTTATTTTCACATAGATTTTATAATAAAATGTTTGCAACAAATTATGAGAAAATAATATAACTTGTAAATTTTATTTGATAAGATATATAGTTAGATTAAAAAGATTTATAATGAATTTTTTTTTCAGACAAGGGCTGACTTCAAGATATTTGAAGATTTCTTTCCATGCGACAAAAAAACGAACCACTGTTAAGTTATTTAAAATTACAAACAGCCATAAATACTTTATTGTAAGATTTTATTTTAAACTATTGAACATTTTTCATTATCACACTTCCATTGATACATTTTTTATTTGGAATTATTTTGTATTGGAATTTTTTTCTACATTATGATCAGGGTAATCAGCGTTTAATGATGCGATATGTTTCCCATACGTTAATCATGTATCCTGATGAATCGTAAAATCTGATTAATCCCAAGTTACCACCGTTTTTTTTTGTTAAATTGCTAAATTAAATTTTTGATAATTCATTGTGTAGAATCTATGCTAATACTTTGCCGTATGCAATTTTGTGATTTTTCTTAAGATTATTAGATTTATTTTCTTCCGCGTATTAATAATATTACGTTTATTAGAACATTTTTTAGTGTTATGCTGTGATAACGTCGATTTCTTCGTTCTGTTGGCTGTACTATTGCTTCATTATTATTTTTAAAATATTTTTGCGAACAGATAGCAGCATCGGAGGAGTTTGTACATGAAAGTTCACTCTAGATAGCGCAACAAAGAATGTGGTGCTTTTATTATTTTGTATTTTTATACAACTTGAATTTTGTATTTTAATTTTTTCAAAATTAACGTCTTAATTTGCTTGTTGTCTTGAGACGCTCAATAGTTTTTTTTAATCATTATTTTTCCTTGTTTTTAAAAAATGACGATCACACTTTAAACTATTCAAATTTGATGAACTGAAATCCTAAAAATTTTTCATTTTTACATCTCCTTTGCATTTTGTTTCATGAACTTCCTTGATTGAAAAATGATTATCCATTTGTGATTGGTCACAAATTCACAATATTAATCATAAGCTTCCAGATTTTATTTATTTTTTTTTTAATCCAAGAACTGAGATGATTTTATGATTACGAATTTTGACCAGAATTGTGTATAGTATTTGTAAAGTAACTTTCGCTTGATTTTGTTCATTTTCAATTTGCGACTTGTTTTGAAAAAAATTACAAATTAGGTTGTGGGTAAAGAGTAATTTTTTTGAAACTAGTCGCCCCTTCGGAGGTAGTTTTTCTGGAGCTATCTTTCAAGGCAAAACAAAAAAAGTGAAGATGTTTTTTTTTTGTTTTTTTTTTTATTATTTTAAATGATACGTTAACCGGTTACATTTATCGTTGTAATGTTTCCGGATAATTTTTTACTAATTTTTAAATAATCAAAAAAGACGCAATTTTATTTTAAGTTTTATAGAGTGCCTTAGGTAATTGATATTATCTTATTTGATATTTTTTGTCAAATATTTGTATAATAGGACTTTTTTCATCGCGAAATTTTTACTTTTTTTGTGAATATTTATTTGACAATGCCGATTTACGTTTATGTTTTATTTTATTGTTTATATTTATCATCTTAATGTAGTCGGTAAAATTATTGTATTAGAATATGTGACGGCGAAAATAAAAACCGTGAAATAAAGTGTTATTTCTTTCATTTTCCAATGAAAAATATCGCATAATTTTCATGTTTGCGTTGTGATAAATGTTAACGTCGGTTAGAGCATTATTGGAGTATACCTATTCTCTTGGTAAACTGCCAACAGCCTTTGATCTAATGAATACTTAATTTCTCAGTTTTATCATCTTCGAAATAACTTTACCTATGGGAACAATGGTTACAACTTGGTCGAGTTTGATTGTCTGATAAATGAAATTGCGAAAAATTTGTTATTTGATGAAACATGCGCTTTTGTAATTTAAATATTGAAGTAATTTGAATTCAGCGTAGTCAAGTGTTTCTTCGTACAGTTCGTTGATGATACAAGTAATTGCAGGAATGCCTTCATTATTACGATATGCAACTTATTTGAATTTTGTTCAACTTCAACCATGATAAGAATAATGGTTGTTTCCAGTACTGATCAGGATATGCACTTACCTACCTTCGTGGTACATGAACGAACCGACGAAATACCAAAATTATCATAATTTTGTTCTTTGTGATAAAATCTAGGACGTTGTGAAACCTTGAAAGTTTGCGATTTTTAATTACATTCACAGAATTCGGCTATTTTTTGATACAGGTACTTGGAATACTTACCGTAGTTATGTAAAATATCCCAATACAGCTATTAATGAACGTATTCGTTGCATATCATTTTCAAGCTTTGACTTGATTTACCTACTTGTTCATTTCCATTTCATATTTTATTGATGAAATGACAACGTGTTATCTATGGAATTGGTAGACTTTGGCGGACAGTATGGATTTTTGAACAAATCAATTTAAATATTTCTGGTTAAAAGATGTGTGTGCAATTGTACATTATATACCTGTTTCTTCGCGTTGCCTTGTTCTGTGATTCGCTGAGAATTACGTAATTGGTAAATTTTTAAACGAAGAATACACCAGTTTCACGCATAATATTTTAACTGAATCACCTTGAAAAGAAGTATTCTTGGCTTTCGTTAAGTATTAATGGTGATATGGTTTCCAAATGTTTGAGGATGCACACATCGCACTACCGAGTAACGATTTCTTTGAGAAATCATTTCGATAATTGCACCAAAACAATAAACTGTTTTAAGCTTGTTGTAAACAAAAAAAAAGTTCAAAATTTGTTACCCTTTGAATTAATAATATTGTAAAGCTCATAAATGAATAAAATGGACATGATTTTACGAATTGAGTCATCGTTCAATTTCAGTATAAAAGTTTTTGATGACAGTCGAAACAACACAGTCACGTACTTTTTTGATAAATAAGAAGCTAATTACGTATTTAAAATAAATAGCGACATTTTCAATTACCTACCTCAACATATGATGCGCTTAAGTACTTTTGTAATTAATGATGGTTTGGAAAAGTGACATTATTATTTAAATATTTAAACACATTAATAATAGGTAATCACGTTTCCATCTCCAGGAGCTACTTTTTACGCATATTTTAGTGCTGTTTTAATGTGAAGTTGGTAATTACCGTTGGATATATTCCTGTGCTGGCTTATTACCATCATCATGTGAATGTTTCGAGCAGTCTAGCATGGACCATTGAAATGTGCAAGTACTTATATGAACACCGATTAGTTAACAGGTGATCGTTCGCGCATTTGCATCTATTATTTTTTAAATAGCAACTTTGTCAGATAAAATGATACGAGCATTGTTATTCGTGTTCTGCTGTTTTGTGTTTCTTGTGAACAATGGTAATGTAGTGTTTATTTTATATTTACTTAATTTAACCTTCACTTATTGCAGATATAAGCACAATTGCATGTTTTCATTGAAATTCGTTAACTTCGATACCACCGGAAAGTATGGAAATACTTAGTATCTTTTTATAAAAGTTCTTTCGAGGGTGTTGAACGAACCCTCTGAAGTACGGAATTACCAAACATCCGATCAATATTCACATCTTAATGAAAAATTGACGAAATCCAATTCTTACCTTCTTTGAGAGTACGTTGACGAATCGTCGTGATCGTTGAGCGAAAAATAAGATGAGTTTTTAGCCGAGCGAAATAAAATAATCTTTTTGATTCGTCAAAGAAATTGCAAACGCAATAGAGAAACCCTTCAGAAATGCCGGTTATACAATTTTATTAACGTTGCATCGTTAATAGGACAAGTTGAGAAATGAGAATTACGTAATTAAATATTTGAATTGAAAGGAATTCTTTTCGTACCCTCAAATTTTACCATTTTGCAATGTAAAAAATTACCGTGTGTTGAAAATTTATTTCGAAAATTCATTTACGATGTAGAGAAAATAAATAAAAATTTAGTAATCTTATCGCTGACACTATCGATACAATTATGTGTTTTTTTTCTTAATTCGTCGATACTCTTCAAATGACTAATTTTGTTTACGTCGAAACCATATTAAACAGGTCACCTCCAGCTGAGCTGCCCCGAAAGAAATGGTAGATTTCCGACAAGTCAATGTGACGCCTATATAGAATGTGTAGACGGTGTTGCTGAATACAAACTATGTCCGGATGGTTTGCTTTTTAACGCTAAAGGACCTTTATTTGGCTACCCTTGTGGATATCCGATTGATGTAGACTGCGAAGGAAGAGCGGCCCTCCGTGAGTGGATTTTATTTATAACGTGTAATTTGTGAATATCGACCGTAACGTGAAATTTTTTGGTTTATAGAGCCCGCTCAACCCACGGAATTGTGCCCTCATCAATACGGCTACTTTAGAATGGGAGATGAAGTTAACTGCGGACGATTTGTAAATTGCGACAGTGGCCGAGGGTATGTTTTCGAATGTCCGGAAGGATTGGCTTTTGATGAGAGAACCTACAAATGCGATTGGCCCGATCAAGTTCCCACATGCGATGCTATAAGTAAATTGCTTATTAGATGAACTCGATCATTTATGTATATTTCATACTCATTATTATAATTTTCAAAAGATTACCTCGGATTCGCGTGCCCGTTACCACAGGATAGTAATACCATATCAGAAAGCGATTATCAACTTTACCCTCATCCTGCGGATTGCCAGAGATATTTCCTTTGTAAAAATGGCCGTCCTAGGTTGCAAAGATGCGGCAAAAATCATGCCTTTAATACGGTTACAGGACAGTGCGACGGAATCGCTAACGTTACCAGATGGTAATTTTTTTTCTTTTTTAAGAGATTGAGCAATATCGCGATTACAAAGCAAAAAAAAGCACCGCGTTTGAAACCAGAGGGTGGATAAGGGAATGAAAATGATGAAATTAATGCATTCAATTTAAACCCCTATTTTGCGTGTTAGCTTTTCGGTGGCTGAAGAGCGTGGCTCGATAATTGAGCAAACGTTTTGTACGCTATGAACCTTAATTATTTTTTTTAAATCATCCTAATAAACTTTCCACGCTCGTTTAATTATACTTTGGAAAAAAACACGAGATTTGATGTGGTATCGTGTAGAGAATCTAATTACGATGGCGTTTATTCAATGGATATCGTTCTTACCCGGAAATATAACTTTTTTTCGCGTGTTTATTTGGCGAAAAATATTTTAAAATTATTTTCAATTTTTCATTTGCTTGAAAATGGAATTTCCATTATTAAAATGTATGCAATGCTGCGTTTACTTTACGCGTATTTTTGTTTATTCTAAAAATGCACTTTCTTCAAGTATAAAGTACCCAACTAACGAGTTACGTCATACTTCTGTTTTCAGCGCTAATTATCAACTCTTCGAAGATAATCGCGAATAAAAATCAATTTTGAATTGTGATTCTGCATCGGTTCCTACCTCGAATCATCGGCCAGGGAAATTTTGCTATTAAGTTGCGTTGTAAGACTTATTTAAAAATAATTTCGTTCATAACGACTCTTCGATGTTTTGTTGCACGAAACTGTGGAATCATATTCTCAATGAATACTTATTATTAAGTACAATTATTAAAAACATTTCCTTGATCAAGTCATTGATTAATTACTTAATTTGTTTATCGCGAAATATTATTGTAAACATAATTACCTACTCAAATAAAATAAACGAATACCTTACACCTTATTTCTAAAAATATTTCGCATCAGTTTATTATTTAAATCCAACAATCCAAGCGAGTCTGGGTTTTTTACATCTTGCATCCAATAATTTGGTAATTTGACCATAGAAAATTGGCAATTATTCTCGAATGTATTCTTGGTGCTAAAAAGAGGATATTTAGAAATCATACATTCCATTTTGTAGGCTTACGTTGAATTTGAAACATAATCGAGAAAAAAATATAATTATTCGATTAATCAATAAATTTTCATTCAACAGCATTCGTCATTTAATTACGAGTATTTTTTTATAACCCCCTTTCTACTTTTCGCCTGCTTTTAATGATTAATTTTCAAGCACGATATGTCACGAATAATATTGATGCTTGTAAATACTTGAAAATGCTGTAAAACGCAGATGGCGAATTTGCATTACGCTTTTTGATTTAATTTCGACATTGATGGAATGATTGTTCGAAAATTTTGAAACCGGTCTAATCATTTCCGTTTATGAACGACTCCTATATTTATATTTGTGTTTTTGTGAGCGGCCTTCGCGCTACAAAAGTTTCATGTATGACTCGATTAATTAAAATTACCTTCGTTAATGAATTAACGAATATTACTTACCAGGAATATAGTTAATGTTCGTGGATAAAAATAACCGAGTGCAAATATAAGCCGATGAAAATATATGAAAATGTTTATAAAAAAGAAATTGAGTTTTGAATCTGTGAAAAATGTGTATCCACGATCGAACAGTGAGTTGATGAAATAAATACATTTTTTTAGAATTAAATCGTTATTTAAAAAGCATTAATAAGTCTGTATTAACTTCTTGATTCAATTTAAAAAAAAAAACAAATTCACGTCTTATTGTGACATATTATCTTAACTAAACGATTTATTTTGACATAGTAAATAATAAAATTGTACCCAAAGAAAATAAATAAAAAATTTCGTTATCAAAAGGAATATACATAATTTTCAAAAAATGAAATACAAACACGAATTTAACTCGATATGAAATTAATCCGTTTCGTGGAAATGGAGCAATAACTCAACAAGTAGATTTTACGAACAAGAAAGTTCAGTCAATTTAAAAAGCTCGGATAATAATAAATACATGCGTTCGTTCGTATCACCACGAACGATATTTGGCAAATATTCAAGAAACGGTACCAAAATGATTTACAATAATAGCCTTTTAACAACGTAAAAACAATGACCAAATGCTAATATTTTAACATTCATATTACATCACATGTTCAATTAATTTTCTCTTTTTTCGGGAGATGTGAAATTCGTAAAAATAAGGAAATATCTTTTTCCAATTTTCAACCCTTAGCAGTGTTACCTAATTACCAGCGTAAGCTTTTGCAAAAAAATTCTACTGTTGATTTCGTGGTTGATTTGTAATTTAATTTAATAAAATAATTTACGGTTGAGGTTTTTTAATAAATTTTTTGAAATTTGTTTTTTGATAAAAATGACGGTACTTTTTTCAGTTGTGAAATGTATTCCACGACTACGTATTTACGTAAAGCATCTGTTCATGGGTTAATTTCTACTTTCAACGAATAATAAATTACAATATTAATTAGCACAAAAATCATTAATGTGTACGTAGATTTATTCGAGTGAGAATAAAGGAAACCATGTAGAGAAAAATTTACTCATATCATAAAAATAAAATAAAAAATTATGGCGAAAATAAATCGAAAGTTGAAACTTTCAATTAAAAATTCATTTAAACTTTTTCATTTCATTCGTAAAATGATAATAACAGCGTGACAAAAATTAACCAAGTTTCAAAAGTATAAACAAACTGATTAGGAAATTTGGTGAAAACCGACGCTAGCTGCAATGGTTGAAAAAGTACAAAACAAAACGAATGAATTGCGATAAAAGCCGTGAACGAAGGAGGCGTTATGAGAAAGGGATAATTGAATGAAGTTAAATGAGAGTTGAAACGAGTTCGCGGTTAAGGTGATAACAATGTATTATAACTGCACACAAGCTTTCAATGAGCATTAGTTAACACCGTGTTATTGGTCTTTTTTGTGGGACGATTCGCGTCGTCGAGAAGGTAAATAAAAATAGAAATTTATCAAAACAAGTTCACCGGGTCAGATATATTACGGAATGCGAATTTTTTTATCACCGTATGCGGCAGCGAATTTGGAGAAGAGTAGATAGATCTAGGTCAGAAATTTAATTCGCGGCGTTTGGGCTTAAAAAGTTATTACGTCGCGTTTCCAGATCGTAAATAAAGACGCCGATGATCTCTTTTGTGGCGTTTTGAGGTAGTTTTTTTTCGCATTTTCGCCATCGGATTTCTTTTTTTTTAATAATGCGCCCGTATTAGGCACAGTATAATGCGATTACTCGAGTACAAGCCCCTCGAACATCTCGCCCGCTGGCTAAAGAACGGTTAACGGTCAGCTTTCTTGATGTGTTTTTTTTTTCCTCGAAACACGAGCCGACAAAAGGGGGCAAACGAGAAAGAGGGACACGGTGCGGTGGAAGGACATTTATAGCCAAGGGACTTAAAAGAGGGGCGAACGTTAAAACTGACGGCCGGATACTGGCAAAACGGCGAACGCGCGGTATGGGAGGGTTTTTCTAAAAAATCGATGTCGATGTACACGGGCGTCCTACTGGGGATCCTTTGGCATCGTGTCCGTAAGGGCGAAGGGAGTCTGCTGAGAAGAGGCATTGCCGGGCCAAAACGATACACACCTAGAAGGCAAGTTTGAACAGCCCGGGCCTCGGGGGGAAGGGCTATCCCCTATTATAATTTTACGCAGTCGGTGTCGTCGAGTGAACGCTGTGCGAAGTGGTAGCGCTGCCGGGCGGGCGGCGTGGCTAGAACCCCATGCAAGTGGGGAATCGCTTCGTAATGCTCCCAGGCAGCGTCGTTCTAACCCTAACGTGTGTGTGCGCTTATTTCTTGTGTTTTTTCGCCTCCGTTTATTCGCGTTTCGCTTCTCAGGCAGCCGAGCGTTGCGTTTTCATGTGCTCGTCCGACGTATTTTTATTTTCAACGTTTCTATACGTGTGACTTACTTATCCATGTGTTTACGCTGGTCCACCTTAACGTCTACGTCGTAATGGAGAATATTATTATTTTGAAAAATTTCAACTCGTTGTGTCGTCTGTGCCTAGTTAGCGGTGTTGAATTAATTAGTATATTTGGTGATGCTACATTTGGCTTACGTTACGGAGACGAACCATTATCTGTGAAAATATCCGCCTGCACATCTCTCGAAGTAATTATACTACATATGTATACTGTATAATTAATTACAAATTACAATTTGTCACCGAGGCTTATTGAAATTTTCTTTCTTATTACGTTCATCGTGCACCTAAATGAGCTACGAGTGTAAACATGAGCCGGCAAATAAAATGCCAAGAACTACGTAACATATTTTCATTGATAAAAACGTATTCTTCAAGATGAGTAAATATGTTGTTGGTTGTTGGTGCACCATTCTTCATTTTGGTTTTAACATGTTAACATTGTGCACGTAACTTTTCGTTTTCTTTTGACTCGCGTGGAAAACCCATATTACGTTTGATTATTACTTTTACATCATCAATATGTGTAATCATCAGACAAGTAATTTGTTTTTTTTTTAAATTTTTCGTAATTTTCGAATTATTGACGAAAGCATTTTAAACTAATTATGAAGAATTTTCGAATTAAATTTTTTTCGAGATATTTCTCTCGATGTGATTGGCAATAACGAACTTTTTTTTTGAATTTTTTCATTCAATAAAAGAAACACTTTTTATTCGCGAAATTTTCACTACAAGCATTTCTAACGTGTTATCCTCGCAATTCGTAATTCGACGAAAAGCGGGACTAATTTTTCTAGAAGCAAAAATTGAGGCGTTTCTTTTTGTGCAAAAGGACACCTAATGTCCTTACACAGGTTTCTTTTCAGCTATTGTGTGCATCGAGGTATTTCAAGTTTCTATAGTTTTTGAATCTTCCCTTTGTATTTTGCTTTTTTCGATGTATAAAAAACAACAAACCTTCAAAACGGGGAAATCTAGTCGACGAAAAACCAGTTTTAAAACTATTCGATTTCCAAACGGTTTACTTGAATACTTTTGTCGTCTTTTTGAAATTTTTTTCCATGAAGTTGCGAATGTGTGGGTGTCAACGTGTTACCTAAGTGATGGAAATGTGGTACTAATGAGATATCAAGTCATTGTTTTTGAATTAGTTTTGTTCAACAATTCATCGAATTCGTTTTTTATTTAGAAAAAATAGGCATTTTTTGGCGAAAAATTGATTTCTAGAATTTTTTACGGGTCGTTGAACTATTTAAAAGTCAATCGATATTCAAGTAGGCAGCTTACAGCCACCCAGTTCATGATCGAGTAAAAATTTGGTCCATTTATGTAATCCTCGTATAATTGATTATTGGCTCGGTAACAACTAGCAACACTGTTTATTGACTAATTACACGTTAATCATAATTCGATTCGAGAAGATTTCGCAATCATCAAGCAAATTGGTAATAAAAGTAAAAAATTAACAATTTTTGTTTTGTGTACTGAATACTTGTACTTTCGTGAAATTATTACTCGAAGGGTTAAAAAAAATCACGTACAAATATTGACTATTATCGCATTGACCAAATTTGCTATCTTTAAACGAACCAAAAACATTTCGTTTGATAAAATCAAATTCAAAAATAAACTTGCAGATTTAAATTAATTACGTTTCGATAAACGAATCGGAGCCCGAAGAGAATTTTCATTAAGTTAATTTCCATTCTGTATCACACTCAGCTGTTTTATGACGCGATGCAACGTAATAATATGAAATTCAGCTGTCGTAGCTTCTTTTTGGGTTAATATGAGGGAATTAATTCTTCCATTTTTTTAAAACTTTTTGCGTGTTATCGCATGCGCGATTTTTTCGTATCCGTAAATTATCCTGTTTTGACCTAATTTTTGTGTATTTTTGAAACACCTTAATTTCGTGTAAATTTTAATACAGCGAGATACGGTATTTATCTCTGTAGAAGGTGTTTGAAGTTTGAAGGAAATTTTAGAATTTCGAAAGATAATTTCAAAACCATTGTATGACGGATTTTGAGAGTATAGTTTGTGTGTTACTATATTAGGCGATATAGTTGAAGAATTATAATTAACTTCGTTTTAAAAGATTGTTTGGAAAAGTGTAAAATTGTTGAACGTCATAATAATTCAAGGTCATACCATAACCATACCCAACAACGACGTAGCAGACATACCTACCTAATGTCTAGTGAAAATATTAGCCTTATATGTGGATAATAATTCACTTTTTAGGTGCCATTTGATGAATATTCTATAAATTGTGAAAAATTGTGGAATCTCATCACCTATTTATTCGTATTTGTATGTAGTCAAGTAATTAGTAACAACTGCATAATTACGTATAGCGAAATATTTTTATTAATTATTCATCTTTGCGTGTTAACTTCATGTAGGTTTATGAATTTCAAAATTCCATTTCTTTTCGACATCATTTTTTCGTAGGGTATCGATTTAGGCAAAATGGAAACAATTTTTGAAGAATTTTTTTTTCCCAAAAGTGAAACTTAGCTGAGAGTATTTGGTACAGAGTCATACCATTGTACAATGATATTACATCGATTGTGAATTAATTTCTACATACGAAACGTTGACGGTATCGGTGTAACGGATGGTTAATAAATGATGCAGATGGCATGACACTTACGTTTACGTTATTGACCTAAACAAATCTAACGTATAAGGTTACTTATGTATGAGCGCTTCCCAAAAACTAGACCAAGGTTAACTTTGACATATGATGTTAACGTGTACGATTTCGAGTCTCCAAATAGGTACTAATTCCTCTGCACGTTGCGATTTCATTCACAACATCGACAAGTGAATTTTCGGAGCTATTCTGTTTACCATATTTACTTTTGAATTATTTCTCATCGCCTTTACCATTATTGCCTTTATTGGGTTTGCCCTGAAGTAACGAAATCAGAATGTGGTATATTTGCTTATATTTTCACATGTAGGCAATTTGATTTTCATGTAGCGAAGAGCATAATATTTAATTTCAATTACTGGTTGTCCATCGGGTTATTTAATTCTTAAACATGGAGTGGATGACGGGCAAGGGGTTTCGTTAAATACTTTACCGATGTTTTTTGAATTTTGCTGCACATAGCGCTACTTCTAGAAGCTCCGGAGATGTGCATCGTGCTGATAATTTAACTATATGACAAGAAATGTCTCGTTTAAATTTTCCATTTTTAGATTCACTCATATACAGTACATTAATTAACTACTGAATGTTTTTTTTGTTATAGATTTGCGAAAATGACGAATTACCGAATTTCATTTGCAAAACTTGTTCTATGAAAATTGTTCGAGCTTTCGAATTTCGCCAGCAAGCAAAACGTTCCGATGAAATTTTACGCAGATATGTTCAAGATAAGGTAAGCTCGGTATTTAATAATCACTATAGAAAATAATAACGTGAAATAAGCGTTTATTTTTTTGGGTTATGTTGTAGGAATATAAACAAAAACAAGAAAATGCTGAAAAACAACTACAACAAGTATTGCACAATAGCAAGAACGGAGGCACATCGAATCAAGTAAATTAAAGTACCTTATAGTTTTGGTTAATTAGATTTCTCTGTTTAAGATGATGGCAATGTGCATGAAACATGTTTGATTGATTGCATATGTTTTTGATTTTTTTTATCTTGATATTTGGCGTTTGGAAAAGTGTGTGAAACGCAGTAAACAATTACGCTGTGGATTACGAAAGTTTTAAATTTCTGGTTATTCTTTGAAATAAATACGAATACTTGTGCAGCGATTATTTATTAGAAATTAATATCTAAGAAATTTGGCATTCGGTAAACACATTCTCCATATTTAATGAATTGTCGGATATTTCTTTTCTTTTGTAAAGACGTAATCTGAGGTCAACACGTCGATTACTGTAGAAAGATAAGCAAGTATGTCTGTAAATGAGATAAGCATGTGGACAGTGAAATTATTACTTCTAATGAAAAATTTATTATTAAAAAACTTGAAGTTAAAATCAATATGATAAGAACCTGAGATTTTTCGTTTTAGGTTGTAGCTGAAGAACTGGAAGTTGAACCTTTAACTTACTGCGTTAAAGTAGAACCAGACGACGATGAAGATGAAAACTCAAATTTCATGGGAAGTGAAAACTGCAGCGAAGAAGGTAGCACAGAACAGAACATAATTGCTGATGTGGATCCACCAACTGATGTATTAGAAGATGATGATTCGGAAGATGAACAAATGCAAAATGTTCATATGATGGGTCAAGAATTTGAACCAGTTTGGATGAATAACGGAAATGAAGAAAACGAAAATGGTGAAAATTCTAATCAATGGACTTGTCAATACTGTAATTCTGCATTTCCTAGTGAAGAAAAATTCAATCGTCATGCGTTGATACATACTTCGGTAAATATTTCATTACTTACGTAGTTCTATAGGTAGATATTGGATACGTTATTCAAATTGACGAAATTTCTAAAAATCTGGTTTTTTCGAAGTTGTAATTTAATGATCTTATATTTACTACTTTGTTTCCATATTTTGTCACAGGAACCTCCATTTCCTTGTGATTACTGCGATGAAAGTTTCGATCTCAGAACAGATTTAAAAAGCCATTGGCGAGTGCACAGCGATGGAAATCCACATATCTGTCAAATGTGCGGAAAATCATTCCCAGATCGTATGTCTTATTTGAAACATTCAGATTTACACGATCAAGTGAAACCATTCCGATGTCCAGTTTGTCAGAAATCATTCTGCTATGGATCTGATCTCAGAAAACACGCGATAACTCATACAGGTACTTGTAATTTTACTCAAATACCGTTGTTCTTCGTTAAATTACTTTTTATCGATTGCTTCACAAATAATGTTATCACTAAAAAATACATTCTTCTTCAGGAGTACGACCTTACGTATGCTCAGTATGCGGAAATTCATTCACTAGAAGTACGAGTTTAAATAAACATCTACGAATGCACAACGGAAACAGACCATTTTCATGCACAGCCTGTCCGAAAATATTCGGATCAAGGGGTGACTTGAAAAGACACCAGATAATTCACAGCGGTATCAAACCATGGATTTGTACGGTGTGCTCGGTGCCTTTTAACAGAAAAGATAAATTAGTTAGACACGAAAAGCTTCATTCCGGCGAGCCGAGACCATTCCAGTGTTACGAATGTCCTACGTCTTTTAGTCGTAAAGAAGATTTAACGAAGCATATTCAGTTTCATCATTACAAACCGGTAACGTATTAGCATTTGTAGTGTTTCGCAAAACGTGCTCGCTCACAGCCCCTTGAACGAAATTTTTCACAGCCTCCAAACATGGAAACTTCGGGCACCAGTAATACCGAAGAGGAAGCCATAGAAAACAGCACGTTGGACCAGATAAGCGTACGTATCGATTACTTATCATCGTACCAACTGAATTCGTTATAATTAGAATTCTTTTATTATAGAAATCAGACTTGGAACGAGGTAACAGAACTTTCAGAGCTCTAATTCGAGAAACATTCAGTGGTACGAAAACAAACGGTTGGAATCCAAGTATTACACCTGTTAACGTAACCAATACCGAACCGAAACAAGAAAATGTTTTTAAATGCGACATTTGTCATAAGAATTTCTCGCAAAAACATTCGTTAGATTCTCATAAAAAAATTCACACTGCTGTTAAGCCGTATGGATGTTCGATGTGCGAAAAATCATTCTACAGGAGACGAGAGTTAACCAGACATGAAGCGGTTCACACTGGATATAAACCATTTTCCTGCGGCGTATGCGGGAAATGCTTTTCTCGTACGGATAAACTAAATCGACACGTGCAAACTCATCAATATAAAAGTATTTTTCGTAATCACAAGTGCGAAGCTTGTTCTTTAAATTTTCGAACTGAACAAGAATTAATTAAACACAAACCCTTATGTAAACCCGAAGTAAAAGAAGATACTGAATTTTACCCAGAAGTAATTGTGAATTCGGAAGAAAGCGATGTACAAATGGAAAACAAAACGTTAGATTTCGTTAACTTTACATTGACTAAAAAGAATAAAGAATTAGACTCTAGAGAAACGTTAACTAAGTTGAATAAAAATCCTGAAATTTTATTGTTACCTATTATGTGAAAAAATGACCAATAGCTTTCCTCATTCTTATTGAGCGTAAAGATGATACCCACCGTTTTAACGTTCACATTTAGGTATTCAGTGTGATTTACTAACTAGTCTCGTTCTCTCGTAAATAGTCAATTTATTCTTGTGTTATTTTTTCATGGGACCAGAAAAATGTAACAGTACACGTATCGATTTATCTTATCATTTTGTTTTATTTCGTGTGTTTTATTTGTGATGAAACCAAAAGCGTTTTGTTTCACTTTTTTATTTGACATTTTGTGAAACATTTCGATACTACCGAAGAAATGACGAAATGTTAGTAGACTTTTGTGCTAATTATGCGATTTTATTTAAGGAAACAAAGACAGATAGATATTTATTATTTATTCTGTTCTTCTCGTGTATGATATCTACCTTCTTGACTTTAAAAATTTACATTGTATGACTTTTTTTATGACAAGCTGTATGATAAAAGCTGTTCCGAATATATTCCATTGTAAATTTAACTCAGTTTTTTAAATTTATTTTTTTAAATCATTAATAAAGTTGCACACCGCGTGCTTCTTCGTTCAATGGCATTGCAAGGTAAAATAAACGTATTATCGCCTTTTTTCATGTGCGATTGATAACATTGCAGAATTTGCGTTTGCAACATCAATTTCGAAAATTCACCCATGAATGTCACAAAAGCTCGAGTAAAGTGAAAAGATTATATTTGGTGACGTTGAAGTAGAGATAAAGTGATGATCCAATATCAGATAAAATATTATCACAAGATAAATAAATGCCTTGAAACGTGAGTGCATAATATTGCTGAAAAAACAAATTATTGCGTACTAACGAATCAAACACTTACGCATATAATCATGATATATTATCAATACTGAACACAAACTTACATTTACAGGAACTATGAGCTTTGAAATAATCTTTTTTCAAGTGTATAAAAAAAACTTCACGAATGATAAATAAATTACGCAAAACAATTACAATCTGCAGAAATCCACGTGCTCTATAATTATTTCTTATGACGATACATCTACTAATATGAAAATACAAAAACAATGATATCGCCGTATCACCTGTTACTGTAGAACTACAGCTAAAAAGTAAATACACAATTACACATTACACATAGGCTATAAGTTACAGGAAAAAGAAAAGTAGGAAATAAACACCCAATGAAAATATCACGACATAACACTATTGTTACTTAATGCCAATTAGTACCAGAGACATTTAAAACAATAACCTTAAAACTAAAAAAAAATGATGAAAAACAATCTAGTACACAATCGAATTTCCATATTTTTCCATCGCAGGTTTCAATTCGTTCAAAATTTTTTTATGTTTCGCTGACATCACTTGGTACGTTTTTTCTATCAAATCATCCAGATTATCAAGCGTCAAACCTTCAGTCGATATAGGATCCATAATTTCAATAATTATTTTACCTGTAAATAAAACACGAAAATACACCGTAAAAGTTTTTTAAGCAGAAAAATCTCACATACCTTTTTTAACGTTACATATCGTACGAGTAAGAATTTACATATTCGTGTTGCGAATTTTCGCAGTTTCGTTGTTATCATTACATGATGATAAAATCGCGTTTATGATTTAAATGTGATAAATTCGTTACGAAATTTATTAACAAGAAAATAGTGAACGAGACGAAACGTCAAAAAAATGCGTTCTTTTTTTCGTTTCAACTTGTCGTTTTTTTAAATCAAATAACTTACCCGAATCAAATCGCTTGCTTTTTAAATCAACGAAGTAAAACGGAGAGAATATAATTGGTTGTAAAGGAACTTGATTAGTTATAGCTGCAATGAAAGCGCCTTTCTTGAAAGGAAGTAAAGTTTCTGGATTCTTGTTTCTTGTACCCTCTACAAACACCCACATTTTTTCCTAAAATATTCATGCAGCAAGAAAATTATTATGCTGTTAAAGATAAATTTAGAATTAAGAAAATTGATCAATTGAAAAATTACATTTCTCTGAAAAAGTTTCGTCGCCGCGTCATTGAAACACTGCTTGGTTTTCTCCAATCCACTTTGCCTTTTGATAAAAGTGATACCTCCAAACCACATTGCAAGACCAACGGGCCACATCCAAAAGAAGAAATTCCTTGCAATAATGCCACATTTCAGAGAAAGTGTTTTCAATATCAGTAACATTCCTGAATTATAAAAAAAATGTATTAATCTACGAACAATTATAAATACATATCGTTTTGGTTTACAATGTTGCAACAGTCGCGATAAAAAAAATGAAATTGTATTGCATTTCAATCCCCTCGTCGGATTTTGAAAGGAAATTTTCACATTATGAGATAACCTTGACGCATGTAAAATTACCTACCTTCTCGTGAATGGAAAATTTTCTCATAAATATAGGTCGTTGGGATAAAAGTTCTTTTTTTTGATAAATTCTCGTAAAAACGCGATGTTCAATATGGTTATCAGTTTAAGCCGGAAAATCGTACTATCGATTTAAAATCAATGCTAAAATTAAAATTTAATTTCTTTTCCCGAATTATAATATTTTAACATCTCTCGTCAAACCGCGCTCAGGGTAATTTTTTTAATGTTTTACGTTAATTTACTGCAAATTTACAATGTAGGAATTTTCAAAAAATCCGTTTCAAGTTTTTCTTTGGTTTTCAAGGGTAACCTTTAACTCACTAGTAATATGAAAAATACCAAATTCGTTGTATCACATAATCTTATAAAATGACGAAAGTTTTCCACGAGAAAAAGACATTATGGGAATAACAATGAACAACCACGTGATCATTACGTCTCTGAATTGTTCATCTATCGCGTCTATATATTGATGATAACGTAAGTTAATTATGTATCAAGACACAGATTAGTAAAAAAATATATCTATTGCTTCAAAAATTTTTAATTGGTATTTCGATTATCTGTTACGGTTTCATACTTCAAACTTCCATAAGAAAAGAATAATATAAAACATAAATTGAAATCTATGCTTCTGCACTTACCGACGATATCATACATCGATTGATGATTCGCAATACAAACGGCACTTTTATCATCCCTGATCATTTTTTCCGGATGTCTTATTTCCCATTTTATACCCAGTACTTTTGATACAGGGGTCAGCAAATACGCGAAAATCCTATGACAAGAAATTCCATTTATAATACATATTTACAAAACAAAAAATAATTAATTACAACTACATTCAGTATCATATTAAATTCAAAGAAATTGAGAAATATTTTGAACTTACAGCATTGATTTACAATTGGCTGGATGTTTAATACATAGCGGTATCCCAAGTGTTGAGATTACTGCCAAGTATAAAAAGAAGAATATATATTTTCCATAACATTTTACTGCTTTTCTCCACTTTGGATTAAGATATATCAAAATTACTACAGGTAATAACGTTGTGATCCAATATTCCAACTTCATATTGTGGAATTTAGTTCTCTGGTCTATTGAAAAAAATGACAACTATAAAAAATTAAAATGAATTATTTATCAAATGGAGTAATCAGATAATGTTACTTTTATGTCAGTATGTCCTATTTAAGAATAACAAAGGCATTTTTTTTAATTTTCAAAATTTACTACATTTTGCTAATTTTAATTTATTTTATAATGTTAATTTTAAGTTTTGATATAATTAAGTTTGGTATATTAGTTAATTTAAAATTTTTGTTTTTGAATTTATATTTATTGTTTTTAATTAAATTTTTTTTTTTATAATTTTTTATTATGAAATATTGATATTTTTTTTGATTTTATTAATTAATTTTTTTAGAGTTCAGTTTGAACGAATAAATTCAAGTTTAATTTTATTTGTACATACAAGTTGAAAATTCACTTGATTAAAGCTATAACACCTTCATTTACTTATAAAACGACAATTTTCAATTTCTAAGAATGTTTGAAACCATTTTAAGGGATAAACCGCAAGTGCACCTTTTTATGAAGTTGTGTTTTGCTTGTGTGCGAAATAACTGAACAAAATATGATGGCATTTCATAGTGCATTTTTCTTACCTGTATATCATTTCTAGCTTTTAACGCAACACAATACTTTTTTAATCAAATAATTTTTACTGAAAAAATTTCTGTTAGCGTTTTAAGAACTAAATACATACATAGATTTTTTTAATCGTACGAGATTCTCTATACGAATCATTACAGGTTTAGATAGAAATAATCCCATCGTAATAAAACGAATACTCAAGTGAAATCTTGTGATTGATTGTAATCAAATATCTATTTGTAAGTTATCCTTTAGTTAAAAAAAAATGGTCATTCAGCCTTGAAATTTACTTAATCTGATGTTTATTGAATATTTCCATCAAGGTTTAGCAAATCCGCGAATTAAATAAAAATAATAGGTTGAGATTAATTTTATAATTAATTTTAACGAGGAATTAATACGCTGCAAATATTTTTTCCGATGCACAAATTTTCTATTTTTTATTTTTTCAATTTCCTACTCGCAAAATGTTTATTAAAAAAAAAAGTAAATAAATAAATAATAATCAAACACGTATACTTACTCGCTACTACACTATTTGAAATTCAAAATTATATTTCACTATTTAAATTCAGTTAATCAACGAACACTTGCAAAAATATAAATCACGACGTTTTTATTCACTTGAAAATTGATAGACAATAGCAAGTAAACCAAACCACTAATAAACCGTAACAAAATAGAGATGGAAAGTAAACAACAGCTTTACACGTTCGCTATGATGAACTTAAAAAGATAAACCGCGTGTACAAAATTTTATGGGTGTCTGTTATTGAGAATTTTATTATCATTGCATTGCTTCAGTGAATCGATTACAAGATAATAATTCAAGAGGCAGATGATATGACAGTAAAGTCCTGTATGATTGATCACCATACCCAACGAAGGGTTTTATAAGAAGTTGAATACCAATTAAAGCGTATTATTGCAAATTTAGCTGGTATTAAAAATAGATATGAGTAAGAAAAAATAAATCGGACTAATGAACCTAACTAATTCTTAAACGAGCGATTAATACGTGGAAGGTAATACGTTGGCTGTAGACATCCGATTATGGATCGTGAAGTAATTGGTGCTTTCTTAAAATTACAATATTACATGTAACATCAGGAAAAATGAAATGGACTCGTGAACTTCATATTGTATAGGTCCCTGTGTTACCTACCTTCGTAGTAATAAATATTGAAAAACATCAATGTCATCAATACAACAACAAATTGCATCTTTTCTCTTCGTGTGGTGTAATGTTCATATAATAATCTTTTAATTTGGTTTTCAAACTCATCATTATAGTAATTGAAGAAATAACTTTGTTGGGTAGTCATATAACAAGTATTTCTTTGTAGGTAGAACCATCGGGAAAAAGTATACGTCAATCATCGTAGATAACATTCTCTATTTCAAACCAAGAAATAACCAAAATTCATCAGATGACTCAGGCGATAACAAAACGAAGACATGTGCGTTTAGGATTTAGGTCTTTAGTTATTCCGTGAAATCAAACGTGTACAGTTTAAAGCAACACTGTTGCATCGCTGACGTTTCCTAGTGATAATTTTAGCAAGTGCAAATTTTATTCGATTCTTGCATCGTTATGAAGGTAAGCATCTAATACACTTGTCGGTATACATATTTGCGTAAAGTATCGTAAAAATATTCACGTGGTTCGTTGACCACGTGAATGAACGTTTTGTGAATATAAATCAAGTTTTTCAAATGTAGGATAATAAACTGAAAAAAATTCAATCACGTTGTTTTTTCCTATGTGAATTGATTATTTACTAGTGCCAAACTTTCAGTTGCGAAGGTAAAAATATTACCGTAGCTTCCTCGGGCCAAATTTTCTTGCGACATTATTTCATTTTAAAAAAATGACCTTTCAGTGAATTCGGTATTTATTCGTGTACGCTAGGACTGTATTGCTCATTTTAAAATAAAAATATTGAATCGTTTATTGCTTGTGTTAAGATTCCATAAGGATTCAAAATTTATCGAAATGATAATACGTCTATAATTTATACTTGAACTATCCCAATTCCTAACACTTACAAATTAATTAATCGATTACAATACTTATTCGATCATCGCTTTCGTTTGATGCAACTAACAAGATTCCCTACAAGAATCATGCCATGGTTTAGTCATCATTGTATTATGCTCTTTATCAAGCATATTTTTTCTTATCGAAATGTTAAAAGAGCTGAAACTAGTTGGTCGTAAATCCTTCATCACTGTTTTTCATCTTTTTAGTGGAAGCTGGACGGAATAGACAAAAGAAATCCATATGTGACTTATGTTACTTCACAAAATTGGTCTTCTTTACGTCCGAAAAAAAAAGAAAAGGGAAGAACACGTGCATTGTCCACAGGGGTAGAAATTCATTACAAAGACAGATTTCAAACTTGAAGATATGGTTTATTTTCCTTGAATTATAAAGTGAAAAAAATACGAATTTCTAATTTACTATTTGTAATATTCAAGTATTCAGTGGAAACAATTTTCAAATTCAATTTTTCCAATTCGCTACATTTACGATAGAACGAACAGTTTTTTTTCTGAATTCTATAACGTATGCAATATGAGTATTGATAAGTCGTTGAAGTTATAAGTATTGCATATGTTTATTACTGCAGGAGTGAATGAATATCATCACGATACACACATCAATTTTTATTTTTTTGTTTGCTATTAAACTATAAATAAAACATTATAAATAAATTTTAGCTGCATAAAATAAATTGATTTTACCTATACCTTTACCTACGTATGTATGATGGTTATGCAGCAGCTAATTTGAGAATTTCATTAATGATTTTTATTTTTATCAGATGTATTTTACAGAACTAAAAGCGTTTTGTTGTTTAATAGATTTTTTTTCAATTTCACAAGTAATGCTAAATGAATCACAGCAATTAGATACACAATCAGAGTATGCAACGTATAAATACATGAATAGCATTTACGTATCAAAACCTGCTTGAAAATGGCGTCGACGAGGTTTATTTTTTAATAAAAATGTCTATTTTACCAAATTCAAAACGTTTTACTGTTTCGCTCAGAGAAAAAAATCAAGAAACTGTAAATTACAGAATGTACATCTTTATGAATTTTGTTGACAGGTGATTATAATTGTACTTACGCACAACACCGTGTATATTACGTACAATGTTATTTCAATAGAATGTTCCAATTAAAAAGTTCATGAAAAAGTTTTGAAAGTTTCGTGTGCAAAATTATTAACAAAAAAAATACCTCATTGTTAATAATCTGACAACAATTTATGTTTAGGCATATAATATTGTACTTAATACTTACTTCAATGACAATGCATTAAGTTTACTTCTGCATCTTTTTCCTACTTTTCCCAGTAAAATCAACATTTCGATTAATGATCTTATCTACAAAAAAATATAAACACACATTGTATGTAGGTGTTATATACTGTATTACTTTTGCGAAAACATTCTTCTATTATTCTTGAACTTGTATCATCTTTGGCGTAATTGGATTTTGTTTCACAACAAAATGCATCATTTAATCACCTTTAAATAACATGTATTAAAAATTTCACCGCATTAATTAGAATTGAGTTTTTGTTTGCTTATTAATCGGTAAGTTGAAATTAAAGAATTTTGTATTTTCACCATTCGATTCTGCGGATAGTGCATTTTATTAACTGATTTGTGGAAAAAACGAAAACGTGCCTATTTACACTTGTCCGTGCGAACCGATCTTGTCCTGTTGCACTTTGATCGCATCTATTTAGTGTACGCCGGTTATACAGAATGGTGTTTAATTGTCATTCCGTTCGGATCTTTTCGATGGTTCGGTAATCGGGTGCGATATCGGCTTATATGAGTGGCGATGTTTTAAATATTCATTTAATAGTGAATAGTTTATATTAAACCTGTACATTATGGAACCGTCTGAAGATATTTTTAATCAATTGTATTCGTAAGTTGAACGAATTCATTCTTCTACATTATTTTAACAAAAATAGCTAAATTACATTCTTCATCGAGATCAACTTGCATTGCTTTCTCAAAATCCATCTTATTAACGATAATTAAAAACTTCGTCGATGATCTTTCAATGAATTAATAAAAAAAGCTTATTAAAAGTCTTTTGGCCAATGTACAAATGATTTTAATAATCACCATCAACCTGCGAATGGAAATTTACCCAACTATGAATCGTTTACTCAGAATTGAGATAACGATATAAATCAATTTTTATTTTTTTCACCAATTACGTATTCAGATTACGTTCTTACGAGTTCAATGATATTAAAATTAAGGCAAGGCTCTTTTCGCATTATATTTCAAGTGACCGAGGAAGAGTTCGTATTTTAAAAAATGTGTCTCTATTGTGTATGCGCGAAAACACAACGACAAATTAATGCAATACGAGGTTTCCTATGAAAATTGAAAATTTTAAGTAGGTATTACGTATTTTGAAAAAATTAAAGTGTTTCGTTCGACAAAAATTCTCAAAATGTAAATCTTTGAAACAATTCTTGAAAATTACATTGGATTTTATTAAATCCGGCTTAACCTTTATCTGCTGCCTAAAGGTTATCTTGAGCGACTGGCAACTTCAAAATATGTAGGTAAGCTTCAGATTTTTTTTGAATAAATTACGAACAGCAACACGTGGCTTACTTGCGTTTAAAAATCAACTTAGGCTCGAATAAGTTCCTAAACTTAGGCTTGGATAAGTTCAAGTTCCAAATATCATCGTTTATCTATGTGTTGAAAAATCTCTCACGATCAACAAAAAAATTTTCGACCACTTTTGTCTTCAAAATTTATGAAAATCATACCATATCACAATGCACTTCAAACGGGTCAAGACCTTGAAACACTAGTCATCATTGTATTGATGAAATACATTGTCGTTTTTCTATCGCTTTGATAAACTAAGAAAAATATGTGAGAAAAAAAAATAGATTTTACGCTTTTTATTGACTAATACACAGACTAAATGTGATACGTAGTTATATACATATTACATCTACCTGTTCCTATACATAAAATATATCAAAGTACGAGTATACAGGTACATCATCATGTAGCGTACCTTTCGGATAATAAATAATGAGTGGTGGAATCATCATCTTCGGTAATCAAACGAACTGATGAAGAAATTAAAAAAAAAATCGATAAAATTGGCAACGCGCGTTATCATATTAATATGTTTCATTAATTATACCTAATCAAACGCATTTTCTTTGAAGTACCCACACTTTCGACCTTCAAAATTGACTATCAAGTACATGACGTTTTTGTAAAGTTTTTCTCATTTGAAATTAACAACTACAAGTTTACCTATTAGATTGAGAAAACAAGGGAAATTTAGAAATGTATCCATAAACTATTTGTACCTTTTCAGCATAATCGTAACCAGTGTTCTTTTGCGTAGTGAAAATGAAATTCCTTGAAATTAATTTTGAAAAAAACATTAATTTTCAGGTATTACGAGAGTACACTGCAGTTCCTCATTGCTTATTGCAATACAGTTGTTCTATATCCTGGAATAGCCTTACTTTCAGCTATAGTACTCCAGTATATTTGCGGATATAGAAGTAAAATACGATTTTTCGCCTGTTACTCCGTTTATCTCCTATTTCCGGCGTTCTTTGGAGCTATAGTATGGCCATTTTTTGTGTTAAATATGAGGCAGGGTGTTTTAAATTGCCTGTAAGTAACTGGATGAAGTTATTCTACTTACATTAGTTATTCGTAAATACGTTTATATTAGTAAACATTTGGCTAAGTATCAATCTGTAGGCACGTACTGCTGATGATATCACTTACATACGATACCTACCTATATAAATTATTACGTTAATAATGTTGTAATTTATTAAGAATTTATACAAAGAGTAGGTAGGTGCGATTCAACTTTGGAGTAGGTACGATTAAATTGCAACAACAAATTATACGTGTACCTCTACCTACTTAACTTAGTTGATACAAAATATTTTCGTTAAAAATTTTCATAGCGACTATCCAAGATAAGGAACAATTTGTAATTGGTTTCATCATTAATTATTGTTATTTCACGGTATTTTTATTAAAAAAAATTTCATCGAATGACTGATTAGTAAATTAACCAAGCGATTGATAAAAAAAGAAATTAATTTTGAAAAGAATAATTCATTTATTTACTCAAAACTTGACTAGTTTTTCTTTCTTATTTTAGATATGGAGCTTACATTTTAAGACCAGTAGCAAAAATAGTAGGAGTTCAGTTTGAGTTGAGGAATGGCAAAGTTTTATCAAAGGAAACTGGTTCAGCTGTCGTTATTGCTAATCATCAATCTTTTTTCGATGTGTTAGGTAAGTACAGGTAGATACGTGTTGAAATGTTACGTTGTTATAAAGTTGTAAGTATCTATGAATGTGTGAATACATTTTAGCATATTTATGTGATTTTTTTCTCGAAGGGATGTTTACGATTTGGCACATAATGGAAAAATGTACAGCAATAGCTCGCAAAAAAGTATTTTGGATTTGGCCTTTCGGATTGTTGGCTTGGATTGCGGGGGTAGTGTTCATTGACAGAGTTCCTTCAAATGAAAAAACTTACAAAACTGTCAACAAAGCCGCTGAATACGTATGCAGTCAAAAGGTATAGATTACATGTACCTTTATCTACTTAGTACCTCTACCTACTTATCTACTTACCTAGTTACGATTTCCAAGTATAAAAAATTAACAGGTAGATTGATATACATGTACTGTTATTTGATTAGGTGTATTTAAAAACGTGAAAATCAATAAAAAAATTATTTCTTCCAGGCGAAACTTTGGATGTTTCCCGAAGGAACGCGAAACAGAAATCCTGAAAAACTACTACCTTTCAAAAAAGGTGCTTTTCGAGTGGCGATTTGTTGTCAACTTCCTGTTATTCCTGTGGTTTTTTCTCCCTATTATTTCATCGATGGAAGAAAGTATTACTTTGGCAAAGGTATACATATATCATATTGCAGTACCTTATAACCTACCTACCTATATCTAGAAAAAGAGTTAATATTATAATAACTTTTTAGGTAAAGTAATCATGGAAGCATTGGATCCAATCCCAACAAAAGGATTAACTTTAGACGATATCGATTCATTAATCGAAAAAGTTTATAATTTGATGTCAGCCAAAAATGATGAATTTCGTAAAATGTTGAAAAAACAAAAGGAACAGGGTAAATTACCTTGTTGTGAAAATTTATAACAAATTACAACCTTTTCCAATTTTCATTTGTTAAAAAATTACAAATATTTAAGCGGCAAGTTGAAACTACATTTGCTTATACGTAGTTGAAAATTTACAAAGAATGGCTTAAGCAGATCAGTATTGTAAAATTTTTACCTTTTATTTGTCCGAATGTTGACACGAGCAAATCACGATGCTAACGTACTAGACTTATTCGGCGATGTAAAATTCTTCCCTCCTGTTATGTCGTTAATTTATTGTTTAAGTATGCATTTTTGTTGAAATTCTTTCAATTTGAAGCACAAATTTAAAGAATAGTGACATCCCGATTGTTACTTTTTATTTTTTATTCGGTGAAACCTAGTCCTACTACTATAAGTCGAGAAGTGAGATGAGATTTCCAGATTTCCAGTGTACTTTTATTAGAGAAGAATTCTTTGAATTTTAAATACCTAATTTGATGATTTTTAAATATTACGTTTTTGAATATCCTAATTTGGACAGAATCACGAAAAATTGAAAATCCATTTTAAAATATTTTTTCTAATTTCTAAACATAAAAATGATCTCTAAATACAATTTTTATTTAATGAATGATGAACAAAATTTAAGTATTTAATTTATTAGCCTGTTGAGCGTTTGTCAATCCTTATGGAGTTTTGTTTAATTACTTTGTTATTTTTCCGTCACTATCGTGTATCAACAACTCGACAAACTATCGACTGTTCCTAAACTCCGCCGTTTTATTAAAATATTCAGAGAAACAATAATTGTATTGTTACGTATTTTATTAGTGAAAAACTCAAGATAAAAACACGTGTTAGTTCTCAACATTATTATCTGAAGTTCGTATTCGTTCTCAAATAATTTCGATTTTCGGATTTTTAAAATTTTTACTTTCGGTTTTTTGGACTACCTTTTTTCTTCTACCGTGTACAAGTGGTAGATTGTCAACCAACGAGACCATGAATCAAGTACACCGAACTGGCAGTGGAAGATGTAAAGACGAAAATTTGTTTCTAGATTTTTCTGATAACGGTAAATTACTTAAATGATAAGAACGTTTTTACTTTTTGTGTTTTAATTTCTATCATGTAACTTTAATGTTAAGTATTTATAATTTTTGAATTTTAATTTATTTTAAACCTGAGAAACGATTCAGTTTCAAGTACGTATTTGTTTTGTTTACCTACCACCTTCTGATTAATCGTATGAATGATCTGCAAATTACGACGTTTAAAATTTATAAACGATGATATAAATATTACTTTTTAAAATATATCATTGATAGTAAATCTGCCGATATACCTTTAACGATAAACAACGATCTGCCGGGGTGGACTATTTTACAGAGTATTCGTTATTCTAAAATGAATGTTGTCAATCGTTACCATATTTATAATTCTCTAACTGTACTTAGTCGATTATGTAGTATATAATTTTGTGTTATTGTTAATAAACTTTTCGAAGTCGTGTTTATTTGATGTTTTTGTGTTTTGTTAGAGCCTTGAATCATGAATACGCTCACACAATTTATTGGAGCCGTCAGTGTTGGATCAGTGGTGTACTTTTACGTCACAAATAATGTATTTCGATATTACTTGAAGCATACTATTTTCGCGATCGCTATGTCTATATGTGCTACGGCGTATATTCCCTTCATGTTATTACGACCAAAAGATTCCAAAAACGCATTGTACGTATTAAAAAAATGAACTAATTTGAAGCACAGCATTTATATGTCTTGTTTGAAGGTTCGCCGCATGGTCTTTGAAAATGGTAGGACGAGTGATATTGGGTATCAGATGCACGGTAGAAGGAAAAGAAAATATTGTTCAAGATTCAGCATGTGTAGTACTCATTAATCATCAAAGTATTGTTGATATGTTAGGTAATTATTATTCATTACTTTAATTTTCCCTTATGCATGAAACTTATAGAAATTTTCTGTTGAAGTTTTGTCAGAACTGTGGCCCATATTAGATAGATGTTCGGTTATTGCCAAGAAAGAAATTTTCTACATGTGGCCCTTTGGATTAGCGACTTGGTTATGGGGCACTATTTTTATCGATAGACTGAACGGCGAAAAAGCAAAGGATACTATAAACAAGACAGCTAAAACGATCAACGATAGAAAAGTAATAATTATTTTGACATTACGTTTAATTAACGAACAAATGTTAAATAAATTCTCATTTTGCAGGCAAAGTTGTGTATGTTCCCTGAGGGCACTAGACATGGTGGCGACGATTTATTGCCATTTAAAAAGGGAGCATTTCATGTTGCTATTTCTTCACAATGTCCTTTATTACCTATTGTGGTATCACAGTATTACTTTTTAAATTCTAAGAAATGTATATTTGATGGAGGTAAGTTTTTGCTCGATTACCTAAAGTTTTTTTTTCGAAATATAATTGACGAAGTTGTATTTACAGGAAATATGATCATCAGAATATTACCTGCCATACCTACATCAGGACTTCAAAAAGAAAATATCGATACATTAATGAGTACTACTTATGATGTAATGAATCAGCAGTACAAAATAGTTACCCGAGATATGCTGAAAAGCGTAAATTTCAAAAAAACTGAATGAAGTCACATTTTGTATTTTAAAATGAAAAACTGATTGGTTAAGGATTTTAACTTGAATTTCATGATGTGTTGATTTGACAAATTTTATTTATTTTAATATACTCTGTGTAAGTGATTTAGTTTATTGAGATTATTTTAATTTTGTTTTAAAACTATTTTTTTTAATGTCCTTATTCTTTTAAGTAGTTTTGTATGTGTTGACTCGTTTTTGATAAACTTACAAATAAATTTGGTGTTCGATATCGTGCTTCATTTTTTTCATTCAAAGAAAGAAAAAATATTAAAAATAGTTTTTTTAATGTAATATTTTATTTTCCAAATAATAACAAGACATAAAAAACATTATAAGTACAATCCTTACATATTTACATTTGTACATAAAAGTGTGATTAAATTATAATTTCTAATACATAATGGAACCATTATTAATACCACAAATAATGTTTCGATTAATTCACTAAATGCTTTCTTCCGTAAAAATTGACCTTGCGTTCAAATGATGGGCATTTGATTGGAGTATTTATTTTATAAAATGGATTCATCGAATACTGCAAAAACAATAAATTATAAATCAATAATTTCGTTTCATGCGAAATTGTAATAGTCAATTTAAATAGAGGTACCTTTATAAATAGTTCGTAAACTTCAGTAAAGAAGCTTTTAATACCATCTTCATTTTTAGCATCATGAACCATAACAAATCTCATTCGACTGGCGGTAACGAACGCAGATACGAACCATTGATTAAACTTATCTACGTTTTTCAAATACATATTAGAATTCTTCCACATATGCTCATCCACAAGATCTAACGCCGCATGAGCTACGAATTGGTCCAAATGCCGGTGATCTTCTTTCTATAAAAAGCGTGTTTTTAAAAAGAAACTAGAAGTTTTTGGTATTTTTCACTGAAAACCATGGTCTCACTTTGTAGTCTTTGGCAGTGGGCGAAAATTCCATTTCAAATAGAGCATTATCATTATGGCCGACTATAACGAAATAATAACTACCTGCCATTATGGAAACAGAAACATTTAAAATTAAAAAATTATAAATAATTTACAAAATTAATTGAAAGTTTTTACATTTTTTAAAATAATAAATAAATATACAATGCGAATGATAATAAAATGATTATTGATAAAAATCAAAATGAAAATTTGTAAAGAAAGAGTTAAATGGTGTAAATCGCAAAAGCAATGAATTGTACGATTTAAAATGGTTTTGCTCGAAGGGATTACAAAATTTGTTGAGTAGTATTTGCAAAATTATAATTTCTATGTTGCAAAAACGTAGTATTTTGTTTAAATTCTCTTAACAGATTATTTTTAATTAAAAAAATTGAATTAAAAATATTTCAAATTTTATATCAATTACGTTTGTTTTTCAGTGTTTTTAACATTCCGACAATAAAAGTACGGCTAGATGAAAATGGCGAAAAAATAACGCATAATTTTCAATATTTAAGAATAGAAAAAGGAGAACTAAAATTTAAAAACAGTATAAAAAAAGCTGAGCAAATTTCAATTTAATTTTCCAACTTATTCCGGAATTTTCAAGTTTTGTAGCAAACTTTTCTTACAAGATCTTGCATTGATTATTTTTCCCGAACTGTGAACGCTGCAACCTTTTCACATCGTTTATCAAATGATGAAAAGTAAATTCTCTATCTTTTTACTTTCAATTTTTCTAGTTCTAGTTGAAAATTAAATTGAAGAATTGTTCTGATGAAGTAAATTTGAAAATTTTGATCGGGTTTTTCATGTTTTCTCTCTCTTTCTTAGATATACTTAATTATCAAAGAAAGAAGACAATTTAGATTGTTTAATCTTTGAATAATAATTTTACTCAGCTGTTATTTAAATGGAAAGGAAAATGGTTACGTTGGCTGATTTTTGTATGTAACATCAAAGGTAATATATGGAATGAATTTTTCTTTATTATTACTTTTGAAAAATATTCGATAAATTTTGGTTTAGCTTTCGTTTTAATTTAGTCGATTACGTTGTGTTTCTATGTTCTTATGATATGTAAAACATTCTAACCGGGTCTAAAAATAGGACAGATGCTGTAATTAGAAGTTGAATTGTAAAATTTTAAAAGAAAATTTAGGTATTTCCTACTCATTCGTGTATGTTTTCAGGTAAATAAATTTTTGCGATGAGTTGTCGAAGAAAACTTCCCAATGTCGTGAACTTAGCAGCAGTTAGAGAAATTAATGTAAGTTTTGGAATTCGAGATTAAAAAATTACTCCAATAGCGTACAATACTTTTAATATTTCATTTTAGGACGATATTTGTCATGTTTTGCAAAAAAAACTCCATGTCACTGATAAATTTATCGACCGTTTGGGACTTGAGGTAGATTTAGAAGGCCACGATGGTTGTGTTAATTGTTTGCAGTGGAATGACACAGGAAGGTAAAGATTTTTTCATTGATATAATCTTGAAATTTCATTGTTATCATTTTATTCTTTTCAACAGTTTGTTAGCCTCAGGGTCAGATGACACACATGTTATACTATGGGATCCTTTTCATAAAAAGAAATTAATATCGTTTCCTACCTGTCATAATGGAAATATATTTTCTGTTAAAGTAAAAAATTGGCGTTTATGGATAACTACGGTCGAGTATTATTTACCAATATGTTACCGTTATTTCTAGTTTATGCCTCATAGCAACGATGCCAAAGTAGTTACTGGAGCCGCCGATTGTAAAATATCGGTGATCGATTTCTTGAAAGACGAAACTTATTACGTATGTAATTGTGCTCGTTCTCGAATCAAACGCGTAGCCGTTGCTCCCGATGTTCCGGATTTATTTTGGAGCGCTTCCGAAGATGGAATCATACGGTAAATTATCTTCATTTATCCGTATAAAATCAATTCGACTAATTTTCGTGATTTTTTTTAGCCAAGCGGATATTAGAATACCTCATATTTGCGACGAAGAAGCCAAAAATGTAATTATAAATTTAAAAAATCACCAAGGTGCTTTAGCCGAAGGAAAATGCATCACAGTGAACCCAGTTCGAACAGAAATGTTAGCCGTTGGTTCTAACGATCCGTATATTCGTCTATACGATAGAAGAATGATCAAAGTTACCTCAACTCGAGTACGTTATTTGTATAGTGTTTGTTTCATATCATTGTGATAATTTCTTACTCCAATTTCCGTAGAAATCTGGTCAATGGTATCAGAAAATCGTTGAAGAAGAATCTTCAGATAGTAGCAGCGAATCTGAATTCAAAGAACCATGGCGAATCACCGATAACGTAGTTAGCGGTTGTGTTCAATATTTTGTACCAGGTATAAAGCGTTGATACGTGCGATCGCCACGTTAAATGGGTATTTTCAACGTGATATTTTTCCAGGGCACTTGCAAATTCAAAACGGATGTAAAAAGGCTGAGCACAACGCCGTTACTTATCTTTCGTTTAGTCCTGATGGCAAAGATTTGCTCGCTAATCTCGGTAGTGAACAAGTATACTTATTCGATGTTACCAGAAAACATACCGCTAAATATTTTAATATTCCCAGTGTTCCTATTAACGAAGGTATGCATTTTACATTTGCGATTTATCGCGAAGCTTTATTCATGTATTTTTTTATTTCGCAGAGTACGAGGCTGTGAGTGATTCGTTCCATGAAAGCAACGGTATGGTAACAGATTCGTGTGTAGATAAAACCAACGATATACTTCCGAATGTCATCGAAGACATCAAATTAAACGTATAAACGAATCAAATCGATTATCCAGCTGATAACGATAATTAAAAATATGATTTTCTTCAGGCAAACGAACATTTTAAAAACGGCGAATACCTCAAAGCTATTAGAATGTATAACGACGCTATTAGTAAATACAAAACAAGCGCTGTGCTTTTCGGTAATCGGGCGGCAGCTTATATGAAACGAGCATGGTAAAGATAAAATTCGAAGTAATTCGCGTCAAAAAACAAATTAATATTTACGGACACGTTATACAGGAAAGGTGACATGTACGCGGCGTTACGCGATTGCACCACCGCCTTAACCCTGGATCCAAATTACATGAAAGCATTCTTCAGGTACGTTCGTATGAGAACTTCCGCGTCGATAAATCTAACCCATGGGTATTTCAGATTAACCAGATGTTTTCACGAATTGAAGAGATACGACGAAGCGAAAACTTGTTTGGACATGTTTAAAAGTAAATTCGAAAATCAAGCTGATAGTCACGCTTGTCGAGCTTTAGAAAAAGATATAGAAACAGCTTGCAAAAAAAATACCAACGAGAAAAATCGCAAAAGTTCTAGACGTAAGTATACCTCGTTTGAATTCCACGCATGGCATTTTTATAGCTTCAATACGGGGCATTTGGTATGCGGAACTTTTTAATACGCGATCTCTGAAAATAACATAAACTCAAACATGTTCGACCTCATTACTTGTGCTTAACTTACACGCATGCTTATTGTGTGTGCATATTATTCATTGGTACGAGTAGGAAATAATTACCATTATGTGATTTCTTTTTTTCTCGAATTATTAGACGATAATAGGTCAGAACGATCAGTACTTGTATCGTTACAATTAAGTGGGATTTATGTGGCGGATACGAATTTAGGATTACAGGTTTCTAAACCGGAGAAACTATGGCGAAAAACAGCGTCGGATTTCGAGCATCGATATTGCGGCCATTGTAATTCTACTACCGACATCAAAGAAGCTAATTTCTTTGGAAAGTAGGTCTACCAGATTTTTATAATTACGAATAAACTCTTAATGTAATTTTGCCGCAGTGACGGACGTTACATCGTTGCTGGTTCGGATGACGGTTCGATATTTTTTTGGGATCGTTTTACCGAAAACAATATTCGTATTTTGAAAGGCGACTCGTCCATTGTGAATTGCCTCCAGCCACATCCGTACTATTGCCTTTTGGCGTCCAGTGGAATTGAACCCGTTGTTCGAATCTGGACTCCTTTCCCCGAAGTACGTATTTCATTAGAGGATTTACTCAAGATTGCTGTAATTTTGGAATTATTCCCTTAGGATGGCAGAGTTAACGAAAAGGTGGTGCACGATATTGATTTAGCGGCTGAGAAAAATTACAAACGGATGAAAAAAGACGATCTGGATGTGATGTTTATCAGCAACAGCGGCTCTTCTTCTGAAGAATCGTCGCAATTAGAGTGTAGAGCTAGTTAATGTGCCTTAATTTTTTCCCCCACAATACGCATAACTTTTTCCCTGGTATTTTTTCTTTAAATATAAATCGAGGTTTTTACTATTATCAAAGTACAAAATACTTGTTCATATAGGTTTACTCATTTTGTACAAGTTTTCATTGTTATTGTTTATATAATGTTATTGAAAAATTTTCAACAATTATTTTTATTAAAAAAGTGAATTTTTAATTTATTCTGTGTTGTTTTCCTTGCAATTTTTTATTTTATCGTAAAAATTCATCATTTTGCGAAATAAATTTTATTCGTAAAAAATCGATGATTAAATAAACAAAAACAAATCATTATGTATGAAAGTATAACAGAAAAAAATAAATACGAAAACAAGGAAAAATACTTATATTTATTTACCCATAAATAGCAAATTTTTTGCAAACAAAATATCACTTATTTTTCGACAACGTCCTTTGCTTTTCAGCATGTTCGACAACTTTCTCGTCAGTATGCAAACCCTTCCTCTTTCTGACTTTATTCATGTAATTTCTAGCATAATTCTCCGAATCAGCTTTCTCGCCATAAAGTAAATACTCCTCTTCGGTATTCGGTGTCCAAAACGGATCTAAATCGATGACTTCCCAGTGACTAAACACCAACTGAGGATTTGCTAAACCTGAAGTTTGTTTATGTACTTCGGAGGCAAATCGAAAGCTCTCGGCAACTGGCAAATACGCTGTTATGGTAAACGTGGCAGCGGATCCTTGAGCAAAATCTCCGTGTAATATGCGTCCATGACGTTTATTAAGCAACCCGTACATTCTACCTAGAACTTCGGCGTTGACTAAGATATTACAAGTATACATGGCGGCCATTAACCTTTGAGGTTGTAATTGAAAAGCTTTCCTGCAGCCTTCTTTAACAGTGGACATAAGCTGGCCGGAGAACGGTCCGTATGGAGTGTTTATAGAGGTTTTGACATCTTCGGAGATACTCCAGTCGTAGATAATGAATCCTACTCCCATCATGGGCTCTTCGCATAATGGACCTGAACGCGAAGCTAGTTGGAAACCGCCGATGAAGCTGCTTTCGTATTTGGCGTACGCGTTTTCGGAGCTTTTCGTCGAATTGGACCAAAACGAGAATTTGGAATCAGTTGTAGATGATATATTGAAAAGTATATTAGGACCGCAAGATTTCGGACCGAAGGACCATATATCGTTTACTGTGATATCACCAACGGTCAACGGATCTGATTTAAATGCTTCGATGAGTTTAGTCTTCAATTCAATTAATCCTTTGATTTCACCGTTACTTGATTCATTAGTTGGGTGCTCCGCGTGGATATCTAAATCGGATAATTTCGAGGTGAAATCGTCCTCTTGGACGTTAACGCTGCTAATTGAAGCGGTCAAGAATTTAATTAGGTCGGCGTGTTTTTCCAATATTTGAGTGATGTGGTTAGATAAAGGTATGGCTTTGATTTTAATGGTACAGAGACCATTTGGAGTACAAATCGTGGCTATTTCATCTTCAACATTGATCTGCTTGGTTGTATTACGCGTGATAGCTTCTTTGACCATGTCCACCGTCGGAGGAGGTATGATAGTCTCTCGAAATGGTATAATTGGCTCCGAAACGAGTACCGGAATTTTAGCGTATCGTTCTTTCAGGTCTTCTATGCAACGCTGCAAATGTACCTCTCCGGCAGTTATCAACACATGCTCGCCGGTCTCTTGAACGAGAACTTGAACACTGGCGTCGGCCTGATTAAGTAATTTTAGACCTTGCGTTAGTAACGATAACTGCGCTGGATTTTCCGGTTCTACCGCCACCCTCAAGATAGGAGTAGCCATAACGGAAAGATCGCTAAAAGCCGGACAGGCAATTTCCGTCGATAAAGTAGCGGTTTTTAATACATGTTCGTCTAGTCCACCGATCCCGAAGACGTTTCCAGCCGGTACTTCATCAAGGGGTTCTAGTTCGCGACCCATTAACAAGTATAACTGAGTGATTTCCACTTGCGTTATGTGTTCGTTAGATTTTAAATCTTTCAGCGTGGATTTGGGATTAATTTGGTATCCGTTTTTGATTTTTTGTAAAGCTTTTCGTGGATCGTGTTTTGGCCCGAGGACATATACCTTTTGACCTTTGAATATTCGCCCGCTGTAAATTCGCGCAAAAGCGATGAATACCTCGTCGCAAACAGATACAGGTTTTTCGTCCTCTATGGGTTCTACGTCCTTGGTTTGGTTGTTTTCAGCTTGCGAAGCTAATTTTTGTTTAGCGGCTTCACGTCGTTCGTTGATTTCTTCCAAAGTGAGCGGTTTAGTTCGATATTCCGGTAGGTGCTTTTTTTCAACTGGGAACATTTTCGAGATGAAGATAATCAAAGGAGCATTTTCATCTTGGCAGCATTGAATAAAAGATGATTTCAACGATAGAGTTTCTTCACAAGGTTCATTATAATGAAGATGCTTCGAGCCGAACATCAGGTTATCAATTTTATCCTCCGGTAGATTATTCGGAGCTGGAAGCTTGACGCAAACAGAATTTAATATAGTTCGAGATAAAGGTAACCATTTACCGAAAACGTTACGAAGTAAAATAACAGGATCATTGAAACGTATAAGTTGCGACTTCAAGTCGATATTTAAGCTATCGATCATATGAGTAGTTTTCTCCTTGTCGCGTTTTGTGATTATCGTATCGTAAAATAACCAAATATTTTCTAATATAAGTTGAACAAATAATGGTTTCTTAGCGTTTTCTTGAGCTCCTTTCATGACGCGTTTAGTCTTCGAATTAAGGTAAAAATTACCCCACAGTGTTCTACGTAATACGGCAATACTGAAACCTAATTTTTTGGCGAAAATTTCAGCGAAATCTTCAATAGTAAAGCCCCAGCCGTCGATAGCCGAGGCAAATATCACGTTGCCATCTTCGGGAGAAAAATATAAATTAGAATCATCAGCTTCCTCTAAACCAGAGCTCCAATCGGAAACGGTAATGTCGGATTTTTCAACATCTTCGTTTTTATTTTCATCGCTTTTTTCCAAAACTTCGCTTCTAAATAAATCACCCATAATAGAATTGACTTGTTCGAGTATTTGCATTAATTGTATGTACGCGTCCAGAGGAGCCATTTTAGTTTCCGTTATAAGACGATCGATTTTATTCAGAACCAATAAAGGTTTGATTTTCTCCGCCCAGGCGTGTTTGAGCGATACACGTGTTTGAGCGCAAACCCCTTCGATAACATCGACCATAATTAGAGCTCCATCGCATAATCTCACCGCTGTGGATACTTCCAAAGAGAAATCCACGTGACCTGGGGAATCGATCAAATTTACTAAATACTCGTTACCTTTCATCTTATGAAGTAATGATATAGAACTACTCTTCATCGTGATACCACGCTCTTGTTCGTCTTTTCGACTATCCATGTATCTAAGTTTACCAGCCAAACGAGGAGAAATGATGCCGTTACTAGCGATCAACGAATCAGCTAAAGTGGTTTTTCCATGATCAACATGAGCCATTATACATATATTACGGATGTTGTTGATGTTCTTCATAAAAGGACAAGTTCTTCTGTCGTTCAAAGTCACAGCCATCGTGTATATTTGGAGCGAACGAAGTAAACAGCGGTACTACCGTTACGTGGTGGGTAACCAACGATACAGAAAAATTAAAAATAATAAATTGAACACAGCGTTATTTATCACCAGAACTTCGATAGAATTCATTGATTCGGAGACATCGTTACGGTGCATGTTCTAAATATCCAGTACCGTATCGAGAGAATAAAGGTTACATCAAATTCCACCTGAAATTCAATGAAGAATTAGTGCTGAAAATTACCTTATTTACTCTCCAGTTCGTTGAAAGAGCAGTTCAACGTTACTTACTTCAGTTAAGAAATCAGAATTACTTCGGGTTTTCACATGAATTCAAAGTTTAAGAAGAATAAAATAAACTAACGAACACAATTCTCTAATATGTTCACAGGAAGAATAATAATTTCAATAACATCAAATTCAAAACACCGCTTTTTCAAATTACTTCATTTTCACTTTATCATAATTATCAGGCAGAACGTGCATCGACTAAATGACGTCATCAACACGTGCAATGTTGTGAAATTACCACGAGCGCGTATTCAGACACTTTTCAGCAAGGAACGTCAGGGGTGCCACACACTACAATTTTTAGCCTGTCGCATTTTTTTTCTTTCGTATAGTATTTTGTATTGTTAACTGCAGCGAATGGAGTCTACTTGACGGAATTCGTATTAATCTGTCTCGAAATTTAAATTATTCGTTGGTCGTCAATATACTATTTTTTTCGAATATTCTTTAAAACTGTTGTTTGGATCCCATTAATAATAATAAATAATGAATTGTCGTAAAATTTCAAGTAGTGTTGGAAGTTTCACAGTTTTTCAGTACTATTTTCAGTATTTTTCAAAATTTGAATGGTGAGAAGGATCTAACCGAAAAATGCTCTCCAATTTTGAATACTATCCACCTACAAAAGCGATTAAAAATTTAAAATAAGTCATAACAAACCAATTAGTGTAGACTGTAATATACTTTCGTATCAAGTCGGTAATAAAAATAACAAAAAATTAACATCTTTGTAAAAAATTAAAACTAAAATTTAATAAGATCAGATGCATCATCAGTAATGGTTGGTATACTCATAACCATTAAATTGGCCTTGATTTTTTGGGTTAAAAGTAAGGAGGGCAAAATTCTCCTTGTCAGGTTTCTTCAACATAAATCTCAATTGATTATCATTATCAGCTTTTTTATTCACTGGCTCTCTATTAACACCACCAGTGTTATTCTTGTTCAATAAATTTATCACTTCATTTGCATTAGCGTGACATTTTTGTAAAGTTGTGTCATCAAACTTCTCCGTGGCCAGTTTTTTACAAATAATTTTATACGTATCAAGCAAACTTTCAAGAAGTGACGTATTTTCAAGTGATGTTTCAATAGGTATCTGCTCGACAATTGTATCTTGTATTATTTCAACAATACCAATTTCCTCAATCTCCACGTCGTTCACATTCCTGTCATCAGTGATCGTATTAATAACAAAGTTCATCATATTTTTTAAGCTGAGATGTACAAAATGTATATGTTTGCATACGTTAAGATCAATTTGATAATTATGGCAAGTGCAAGTGTACGCGTGCATGCACATTTTACATTCTATGCAAAGTACTTGACAACATCTATCATTTTCAACTTCACATTTTACAACACGATGTCCTTTGTCACGAACTGTTTCAGATTCAACGGACCATGTATTATCATCAATTTCCACCATCTTAATTTTATTTTCGTTTTTCAACAACACAGCTTTACGATGATTGCTATTAATTTGATTCACATAATGAGTAAGCTTGTCATGATTGTGAAGTTTAATTAATCTTTCAAAATTTTTATCTCGTATCATCTTCAGTAAAACTGATACTAGAGTATCGACTCGTTTATTTTTCTTTCCTTCTAAATAATTATGTTTCAACACTTCGTGAAAAGCTTCCAAGGCAATGTTTGTATTTATCATGACACCTTTTCGATAACAAGCGGCCCACATTTCCTTTCTTGGAAGATAATTACTGACAAAGTAATTCTTAAACTCTTGCAGATTATTTTCATCCAATTTGATAAGAAATCCTTCTAACAGAGCAAGGAACTCGTTTTCATTAGTAGCATCAATAAGAACGTACAGGTTTTTCATCACGTAAAGGCGAGTGTTTTTTTTAGGTTTTTGCTTTTCTTTGGTATCTTTTTCTTTTACAGCCTCCTGGAGTTTATCTAAATTTTTCTTCCAATTCTGAATGACATGCCACTTGCATAACAAGTGAAATGTTGACTGCTCATTAATCGCTTTCCACGCATTGTAGTAACTTGGAAAATCGTCGCTCATGAACACTTCTGGTTTGATAATACCAACCGCTTCTTTGATTTTCTCAAAAAACAATTTCATGCTAACTTCATCAACGCGAGAACTGATACAAAATGCTGCAGGATATCCCTCGCCGAATTCGTCGATCACCACAAGCGTTGTCAGATTAAATGCGTAAGAATTAGTTCCATGAGTCGAGTCGATGAGAATACTTTTATGGCCGAACGATTGAAGTGCTTCTCTCTGACTTTCAGACATTATGATCAACATGAGGTCGTCATTACGTAACGGTGGTTGATCTACAAATTGCTCTTTGTAGAAAAGAACAGGAGAATGCAAATTTTTGCCTAATTCTTTCGCTAGCAATGATACACCAACTGCACCTGCATTATGTCTTCTATACAGGTGAAGCAGGCCATGTCTTCTACAAATATTATACACATGATGTCTAGTAATGAGGTGATCTTTTTGAACAACGATGTCGTCATAATTGTCGTAGTCATCTTTCCATTGTTTGACGATGGTTCTTACAGGAACCCCTTCTTCTAATTTAGCTGTTCAAAAAATATCAAAACGTTATTTTGAATTTTGATCTTACAAATCAGTACCACGATGGATAATACTGAACTTATGAATACACACCAATAATATAATTTTCAATTTTTTTAGGTACACGCTGAAATCGAAATTCTTTCTCATGTTTGAAATGATTTTGATTATATTCAACTCGAACGCTGCCATTCAGTTTATCAATTTTAATCTTCATAAATGCAGGACACAAATAATCTGTAGAATGAAAAATTACATCAGTAAGTATTCTGAATGAAATTTGATTTAAGATAAAATATACGTGCATTCAATAAGCACAAGTGATAATTAATTAGAAAGAGGCATCAATTCGTAATTGAAAAAAATACAGCGCAGTCCTATAATACATACGTAGTTATAAGACAATAATATTTACAGTCATGAGCATCGTATTTGGATACCTCATAATTAATAATTAAATCAAAATGCATCATTTTACATGTTTGTGTAATGAACTCATTTTTAATAATAAAACGCAGGTAGTAGCAGAGTATCAACGTATCACACATACGTTGAAGAAATAGAATGTCGGCAACCCAAAAACTACTTCAAGACTACATTTCACCAGTTAAACAATTCAACATCGTTACCAATTATTTCATTACTGATGCGGCCAGGTGAATGAAATCCAACTTCATATACGACTACATGAAATAGGAAATCGCAATATTTTATTCTTCTCCAATGAATTTAAACGAAAAATAAATCACAAAAATATAAGCGTTTGTTCAGCACATTATAATGATATTTACCGATTTTTTGGGATCCCGATATTTTCAAAGCACGTTTCTGTTTCTTTTTTTCAGCCACATAATCACCAGAACGATTACAATAAAAATTAATTCGTTTTTCACTGCGATTGGATGTCGCACCTTTACGTTGCACATATCTGGACAATGTTCTAACCTCTTCATTTTCTTTCCACTCTTCAAATTCTAAAACAATAGTAATTACGTGATAAAGGAAAAGTATAAAATTATTTGCAGTGAAATTCAAATTATATACTTATGACATACCTTTCATCGAAGGAAATGATAGAAACGACACATTTTCATCACAACTATTTGAATTTGGATGAAGTTTTAAAAGGTGACACTTGAGGTTGAATTTTCGATTAAATTTTCTACCACAAACGGAACAAATAAACTCGCAGGACGCAACATTAACAGAGTTTTTAATTTTTAAGTGGATTCTAAGGATATGATGTTTCAGATTACTTTTACGATTAAACTCCCGATTACAAAACGAACATATAAAACTCATTTCACGTTCTTTCAACCTCTCCATTTTCTTTCCAATCTTCAAATTCTGAAACAATAGTAATTACGTGATAAAGGAAAAGTATAAAATTATTTGCGGTGAAATTCAAATTACATATGTACTTATGACATACCTTTCATCGAAGAAAATGATGGAAACGACACATTATCATCACAACTATTCGAATTTGAATGAAGTTGAAGTTTGAAACGGTGACACTTGACGATATATTTTCGATTAAATTTTTACCACTAACTCAAAACTGAACTCGTTGTCGTTGGACGCAACATCAACACACCATACGATAACCGTGATAAGAAAAACGAAGAAGTTCAAAAAAAAAGTATGTTGCATCCCTGAATTCCCTTGCTGAAAACTGAAAAGTGTCTGTTTCTACGCGCTCGTGAAATATCCTAAATAACTCGGATAAAGAAAGGAATAAAGAAAAATAAATCTAGAAAAAAATTATTATTCAAATCTTCACCTTGTTGCTTAATTAATTACCTGAATTAAATATGAATTATTGAAATATAATCCGAATTTATCAACAAATGTAATCAAGAAAATAAAACAATAAAAGAGTGCATAGTTAATTAGTTATTGATTGATTCGTGATGACTTCAATATCAGAATTATGCAGCTTATTCAACAGTAGTCCTATTTTATTGTATGATTTTTTTTTTATTTCATAACGCTATTCAGGAATTCGAATTTTTGAAATCCGTTTTCCATTATTGATTTAAGATGTAGTTCATCTTCATATTTCATAGTTCAGCTAAAAATGTTTTTACCTTTATCAAATATGGAATTTAGAACATTAATTTGAACCCTTTATTTTAGATTGGACGAGTGGAGAAACTTTCAAAAATTAAAATTGCAATAAAATAAATTTGCTCCTTAGTCCTCAGCTCCTTAATTTTTTTGCTCCGAATAGCGAATATGCGTTTATAGACTGTTTCAGAAGTTATGAAGTATGGAAGGTGTGAAGGGGGAGGTAAATACGTTTTCATTGGTCGGAGAAAAATTGAAGTTTTCGGTCGCTAACATTCAGTGATCTCGATTTGGGTCATTTTTCTTGTCGGTGTTTATCATTTTTTCTGAAAAAGTTTGTTTACATTGATTGAAAAAGTAAAACAGGTAATGGTAGTTGTAATCTATTATTTTAATCAAAGTAGAGAATTCCTTTCAAGTAATCGTGAAGTAATTTGTATCCTGAGAAGATTCTTCTTTTTGCAGCAATTTTAAAAATGTCTTCGCTGCGTAAAGAAGTTCTTGCCTCGAAAATTCATCCTTCCAAATTATTGCCTCCTATACCACGGAGAACCCAAGGGTCAAGGTTCGTTTTTTCAATTATTTCATGATTGTCTTGAAATATTAGTATTTAATAGAATGAATCTATTAGGGGTAAGATGAGGCAAAAAGCAGATTTCGTGCCTATCTCATGGGACAAGTATTTCACCGACTGCCGTAAAATAAAAGTCGAAGAAGATGAGTTCAACATTTACACTCTTGGTGATTCTGGGCCACTTTTGGTATTACTTCATGGTGGCGGATATAGTGGACTAACCTGGGCCCTATTTGCCGTGAGTTAAATGAATTTCTGCGTTATATAACGAATAAATTTTCAAATAGAACAATGTTTAGAAAGAAATTTATTCGATGGTTGAGTGCCAAATTCTAGCGATTGATTTGAGAGGTCACGGAAACACGACTACAACTAATGATGATGACTTGTCAGAAGTCACTTTAGCTAAGTATGTCATCGTTTGGTAAAACAATCAGTGGTTTTTTGCATTTAACATTTGTTTCGAAATGTCCACAGGGATGTTGGTAATGTTATATCAACTCTTTACCCGGAAACACCTCCACCGATTATTTTAATGGGTCATAGTATGGGAGGAGCGATTTCAATACATACGACGTATAATCATTTAATCGATTCAGTAATAGGATTAATCGTAATCGATGTAGTCGAAGGAACAGCTGTAGATGCATTAGCTAGCATGCAGTCATTTTTAAGGAGTCGTCCTACCTCATTTAAATCGGTTCAGGATGCGATATCATGGAGGTATTGAAATCGCTTTATGTATCGGAAATCTATCATTAGTTTGCTTTCAAGACATTACAGAATGATTAAATAAGCTTAAAAATATTTAACCCGTTAGGATATTTAGTGAACATGTTTTTATTTCAGTTTATTCAATGGTCAAGTTAAAAACGTAGAATCAGCTCAAGTATCAGTTCCTGGCCAAATAAAAAAGTAAGATTCATTATTAAAAATAAGCATATCAGAATCAACATGTACTAACAAATTATTCGTACAGCATTGAAACCGGAATACTGGCAGCTTGTGAAGAACCAACATCCCTTTCAGAATCTATTGATGAACCTGACGTGAGACGTCCTGCAATAGTCCCCGAAACAATTCAAGAAGACGAAGCAGAATTCAAAGTACCAGTAAGTGATCATGTGTGTTTTATTTTAGAGGAAAAAGAATTCTCGAAGTAATCGATATTTACATAGGTGAAAACCCCAAGTGGCAAATACACCTGGAGAATCGATCTATGCAAAACCGAGAAACATTGGCGAGGATGGTTTCAAGGTCTTTCAAATATTTTCTTAAATTCAAGGGCTCAGAAATTATTATTACTTGCAAATATTGATCGTCTAGATAAAGATTTGACCGTTGGGCAAATGCAAGGTACTTACATTTAACCTAATCATCGGTACACAGTACACATATTTTCATATGTCTTTTCAAATTACAGGTAAATTTGCCATGCATGTCCTCGCCAAGGTTGGACACGCGGTGCACGAAGATGAACCAGTTCAAGTAGCTGAAATTGTTGCTAATTTCATCGTTCGCAATAAATTTTCTGAGCCTAAAGAAAATTTCAGGTTTGTACGCCTATAATCTGTATTTCTTCATTAACAATTTTTCATATTTATGAATTCGTTTTCCATTTTAGAGTATTCCTTCCGGCTTGCTGAAAGGTGAAAATTAAAACGAATTTGTGTATTAAATATTGTCGAAGACAAAAAATAATAATGGTTGTGTTAATCTGAGGAGTGAAATTCCTCGTTTGTTGCATTTACACTTCTACTTCATTTTTTTCATTGAGTAATTTCTTAGACTGTATACTAAGACTTATATCCTTAAAAGATGCAAGGATTTTTTCCATTACCAGAATTACCTCGCTTCCCTAATACGAAGAAGAGTTAATTTATTTAAGAAATGATTTGAAGTGAACGAACGTTGTGATTATCTCTGTTTTATCGCCTTTTTGAAACTTTCTTATAAAATTGTAAAAAAATCTGTAAATACATAGGCCTACTTAATATTATTAGGTAAATTTAGAAAATATGACGTATTGTCAATTTAAAATATAGATATAGATACTCGAATTTGATTTTAAAAAATTGCAATAAAATTATTTATTTGAAACGTATATTTTATTTGATTTTATAACATGAGCGAAATTAAAATAGTAACAAATACATAATTAAAAAAGCATAATATATATTGAGATTAAAATGCGAAAAAACTTGAAAAATAACAAAATTTAAAGGTAACACAAATTAAGTACAACGATTTGCGAAATTATCTGGCAACAGGGGATTTGATTTCTTGCTTAATGCAAGTTTTAAAAGCTTCCCATCCTTCTCCTTTTGTATGAGACTGAAAAAAACATATTTGAAATTACATCAAAATCTACCACGAGTATCCTTGGCGAAAATTTCAAAACATCGGTAATACCTTAAATCCTCGATGAAGTCTATCTTTCATAATGGCGATAAATTCTCGATAACTAAGTTGTCCATCGCCGTCTTCATCAAATATGGCAAATACTGTATGAACTAAATGCTTGCTTAAACTAGTTCCAGTGCAGATTTTCACTGCGCGATGAAACTCTTCTGCAAATTATAAAAAATTAATGTAGGATAATTAACATCGAAGAATTCTCGTAACTCGTACCTTTTGAAATCGGGTGGTCTGCTAAAGTATACATGCGCATAGCAATGGTAAAATCTTCCAGATTGTTTAAAAATTGGCAAAATACTTTAAATTCCATAAATGTAATACCGGGAGGAATACCTTCTTCTTCTTTAAGCCTACCCAGTAACCTATCTAAATACATATTGCACCTAGAATATGATGATAAATTATTAATCAGTATCACAAGAAATAACGACGAAAGTAAGTATACACCAACAATTTCGGATCAAGATGAGTATATCGAAGTAATATTCTCGCGAAATCTATTTCACTAATTGTATTGCCACCTTTTGCAAATTCTTGAAATTCCATTTCCAATACTTCAGTTTGAAGATTTTCCATAAATCTACAATTTTTCAAAAATCACAACACATCTTTTAGATAAAAATTCAACGTACTTAAATATACACTGACCTTCTAAAATCTTCATATTGCAATGTAACGTTTCCTTTTTTGCCGAAGAAATGAATAAGTAAAGTAGTGTCAACTAAATTCTTACGTTGTAGACTTTGGCCGCCATCTTTAGCAGCATTTTTATCAAGAGTATTACTTCCTATTTCATTTGAGCCATGTTTATCAGCCCAAGCCAAACTGAAGATTTTTTCCATCTGTATTTAATGAAAAATGAAAATAAATCACCTCGACAGATTTCACAAGGCATTATTCATTATAGGAATCTATCTACAGACGACTAAAACGTTTACCTTTTTGTGCCTACCGCTGTAAATTATAAAGCATTGTCGTTCATGCGGTTAGTTCAATATTATTCATAATAATAAAATTTATATCAGTAAAGAAAAATTGAGTAAAACCAAGCATCGAAAGCGTGGTAATTACTTCACTCAACACTACATCGGAAATACTACTTCTACGGTTTATTTTTCAAAGTTATTAAATTTTCACATAAATCTTTATCCTACCAAATAAAACCATTCGAACAAGTACCACACTCCAAGCCACACGCAGCATCATGTAAAAATTCACTTACGGAGAAAAAACTTTTGCCATCGCTTTCAGTTTTCGTTGTTGAACTGCTATTTAATGAGAACTTCATTAGCTGAGACGAGTACAAATTCAAATGAAAAATCAGTTAATTTATTCAACGAAAGATAAACAACGGGTGCAAATTCGTAAAAGTGCTCGTCAATTTTCTCAATAGTCATCTATGATCGTAGCAGCAACATAACCAAATATTCAATAAGATTCGAAAAAATTAGTGATTAGGTATTGTGCATTTGATTGAAATGTGTGTATGAAGGCAATTTGTATAATTTATCGTAAACATAAATTAAAACATAATTTTAATTTACAAAATATTATTTAGTTAAATAATTCATTTATTGTATCAATACCGTCAAAAAACCTCGTAAATTTCAAACTTCGGTTATGTTGCTTTTACTCATTTAGTGAGCTACATGAAAGAAAGAAAGTATCGTTGAAGCTTGGAAGAAATATTACCCCAATTTTATTCGTTAGCAAACCAATAAACCGATTATTTTGTGGAAGAACAATACGTATTAATAATACCGACCAAGTTGGTCTAAGTAGTGAGCACTTAAAATTAAAATTCACTACCACCGAGTTAATTCGCTTAAAATAAGTAACAAACACTCACTGCTTGTTTCATGTTCTCATTGGCTTCAGCTCGAGCTCTGATATCACCGCTTAACAATTGCAAAATCTATAAGTAATGTAGTTGAGAAGTAAATGAAAAAGAGAACTTCTTCGTTACATGAAAATACACTTGTATTTTCCTATTTTCCTTCTCTTTTTTTTTTAGCAATCCCACGATAATAATGCACCGTATTAGTACTTAGCTCCAATATAATCCCATACAACGAGAAACAAGTTATTACTAGAAAATATCACAACATGATCCCATTAACGATCGAGGAATTAAAATCACGACCAAATATCCCAAAAAAATAAAATCTAGTTCAAAATGAAAAGTAGACAATATGGCAAACATATATATACGTGCAAACCATGCAAAATTCATCAAATTTCAATACACTACTTTGAGATGTAATTTTCATTTTGGAAAATATAAGAAGAAAAAAATTATGAAAAGATGTAATTGCAAATAAAAATGATAAACGGCGAGCTGGTGGCTACTGCGCAGCGTGAATATAAAAATTCATTAATGAATCTACATTGTAATACACTTACCACCAAAAATTCCTCTTTATCAACTCGTTGATTACCATCTGTATCGAACATGTTGAATGCAATTAGAAAACCAGTTTCCGGTTCTGTGACAAATAAAATTTATGCAAAATTATAAATGAATGAATTTTTTTCATTTGATAGAAACGTTAATAGGAAAAAAAACAATTTTGAATCAAAAGATATTTTCATTCTTGAAAAAAAATAAAAATTGTCAAAATTACTAGTGTAATTTAGGTTGCCTAACTTTTACATTTTAGGAGTTAGCTACCTACACCGGAATAATTTCTCAATTTCGTTTATACTCACTCGTTAGGATGGACAATAAAAATAAGTATTCGGTGTATGAAATAATTCCTAAAACAAATAAAAATAACGTATTACTTCATCGAATATCATTAATCAATTAATTATCAATTCCAGCGGTGTGATCATGGAAAAACGAAAAAATTACCTTTATCTCTAAGTGATCTGAATAACTTGCTCGAGCCTTTTTTCAACATCGGCGTAGCGTTTTTGATCTCATCGAGCTCGTTATTTGTAATCGCTCGTCGTTTCAATCGTGCTACACCATGTACATAAAATTATAACGCAATTGAAATTATAATTCCGCTTTCGTAAAGCTGATTCCGATGAGTAATTACTTACGTCTTGGTTCTTCCTCTACGAACGATTCCAAGAAATCTTGAGGTGTCATGTAAATCTGACCGTCATACTCGACCGAGGCGAATTTAATGAAATGGCGCTCTCTTGACGTTAATTTCACATCTTTGGCGAATTCTTCTTCTTTTTCTTTCTACAATACGAAACATTGTATTAATTATTCAACGTCAATAATATTGGTAATTCAAACACATGACATGATGTTTGTTTTTCTCGGTTGAATTGTGCAACAATGAAAGCAAAAATTTGTGTAGTAGGTACTCAAATCTTGAATTTTTTTAAAGAAGATAATTTGTTCTGAAATTGTTTGATTATGTGAAATTTATTTTTAAATCACACACCATCTCTTACCGAGACATTGATTATTCTGAAATTCAACTCACTCCAAAGCTTGAACATAAAAAGCGTTCTCAGGATATGAAGAATTTACACATAGAAGGTAATATATGAATAAACAACAAAAGAGATACTAAAACTTGAAACCCACTAAAAACTGTATTATTTACACAATTAACAAACACAATACAATTAAACATTACGGATAATAATCATTTCCTATATCATCTGATTCTTCTTTGCGTTTGGTAGTCTTCTTCAATGATTTCGGTTCAAATTCGAAACTTCCCACGAGTTCATGCAAAGTAGTATTACAAACTTTAGAATGATTTTCAAAGCTCATTTTAATCCTTCGTTCTACGTGATTTATTGCAATATACATATAACCAGGATCCGGAGTCAAAGGAGGCCAATTACAACGGAAAGGAACCGGGTTAGTCAAATTCACTCCGTTTTCTCCTTGCACAGCAAACGACCACTCATCATAGCTGCGAGAAATCGTCGTATTTCTAGCAATTACTCTCAAGCCTTCGGTAAAATTAAACGGCTCGGCTCTCATGTTCATATTTATGTCTTGATTGAGAATAATTCGACGTGGCATTCTTATCATCGTATGTAACGCATAATGCACTTTCAAGGGAGTAGTACAGTTATTATAAATAATGCAAGGACGCCATTCGCAAAAATAAGGCGATAGGAGTCTCTCTGCTTTTGTGTGTTTCCACAGCTCATCAATATCTGTGGTTTTCTTCCTACACCAGTGCAATTTTAACCATATTAATAGAATCAATGAAATATTATACAACTTCATCGGCAAATCTGTGCTCACAAAATCGATTCATTTAAATGATGAGTTATTTAAAACGAAATCAACATTGTCAATTCACATCAATGATTACAAATTTATGTAGGTATAAATAAGCACAAATAATTACTTTAATAAACACGATACTTCAGAACTCAGAACTGAAGAGAACATGAGATAAGTTCACTAATAATCTGATAAATCGAATTTTCGATTACACGAAATTTAATTATCATATTTCGTAATTCAAGGTAATTTATAATGTAATTTTCTAGTAATTTACAAGAGTATTTCTGCGGTATTATAATGTAGGACATTGGGTTACTAGTGATTGCAGGAAAAAATCAACAATAATAAAATATTCTTAATTATAACGAGTTAATAAAGTACTGATATCATTCTTTGTTTATAATAAGTTCATCTATACATTCCTTAGATTTAGGTAACTTAACAACAAATAATTTCTTCTCAACATTTACTCTAGTTGCAATATAAGTTTTATCATCTTGCGTAATATTACAAACGAAATTAGGCCGATTTGTATAATTAACACCTTTATACATAAAACCCACCTCCCAAGTATCATAAGAATTGACCGGTGTACCAAAACGGTGCTGAATTGTAACGTTCTTAGTGGAATTGAACGCTTTAACGTACTGAAGATCATAATACATACTCTCATCCAATAACTGACGTTTTGAGTATAATGAATGCTTTAATACATACAAAAATATATCATCCGGATTTTCATTATACAAAGAGCATAAAAGAAATTGGGTCTTCAAAGGTACTTGCTTATGCTGCATTAATTTTTGTTCCATCCACAACATGAAATTTTTTTTAATGGCGTAACCACATGTCGCCAATATTAAAATCGTTAAAAACGATCTCATAATATACGTTTTACATGAAAAATCAACACCAAATATTTCTTTGGAAATTTACCAAAAAATCCAATGATTAATTTTGAAAAGAAAATATTGAAATTTTTTTGGACTTGGGAAGCTTGACTTTGCAAAGTATCGAGAATCGACTTGCATCTAACTTTAATGAACTAATACTAATCAAATAATCAGATGATACCGTACATGTAATAATCATAATTGACTTAACACAGAAACGAAATTAATTTTTTCATCGCTTCAAATTTCTTATTTTGAATTTTCAGTAATGAAAAAACAGAAAACGTCATTGATCAAATGATCAAAGAAAATTTTGATCGGTTACTACTTGAAATCAATTAATTTTTTTTAAATCAAAAAATTTGATTCGATTCCACCACAAGAGTAGGCTGCACGAAGTAATATCAGAAACATCGTGATCAAAAATTTAAATTATTTGCTGGGAGATAAAAAATGAAAATTTTTCTACGATTAGATCACCAATTTTAGTCTTTGCTCTTTTTTTAGAAAATTGTACTCCTTATTGTTATTCTTGTTTTAAAATATCCAATTAGGTTATCTATATAATTGTATCCAGTACTCACTGGAAAAAAATTCGACAAAATGGAAGTATTATATTCTTGTTTCACGTTGAATTTTGCTACAATACTCTCAAAAAAATGTACATAAAAAATACCAATTATTAAAAAAAAAACAAACTTCTCGAGTTTTAATCACGACAACTCTCCTAAACCTTTTTCATCTTTTTCTTTCATAATAGATACTTTGGAGGTTTCAGAAGCAGTTGGATCGAAGATGAAATGTCCCCTTAATAAATCAACAGAAAATGTAGCACGTTCATTTTGATCTTCGCATCTTAAGAAACAACACAACGGTTCGAAATTTTTGTAAATTTCCTCTTTGTATAACACACTGATATTGAATTTTTGATTTGCACGTCCCACAGGAAACGTAGTCATAGTGAAATTCTTCACTACAGAATCAGAAAACGGTTTTATAGTTGGTATTTCAGACGAATTCCAGTAACTTTCGCGTAGAACTTTGCCATTAAAAACTTCGGTGTAATTTAATTCACAAACCGTTAAGGGATGATTATTTTTATTAAAAATTTCAAAAGATATACAATACTCGTTTGCGAATACTTTGCTCGGTAAGTATGCGAATATTTGTAAAAGAAAAAGAAAACATATCAAAAGTAACATAATTACAGTTTTTTCTCAGAATTTCAATACTTTTCACTAGTAAACGTAAATTTAATCTTAATAATAAAAATGAAAAAAAAACACCAATGTTGCCAAATTTTTCAGGTTGTATCGTTGGTTTATATCAACATTCACAATTTGATAAAATTTTATGATAACAGCAGGTTTACCAAAGTAAAAGTTGAAAATGAAAACATTAGGCTCATTTACACCATTTTCTACAATACAAATCAGCGATATGCCTTCAACTAGAAAAATTAAATCATCAAAATGATTTTAAATCAGTTTACTGTCAAGAGTGTACTTTTTATGGCGGACATTTTGATATTGCTTGCGAAGCTCAACTGTAATTTAATATTGGCAACGTTGTATGATGTAGTCTCTATGCTGATAAGAGCAGACTTGTGGCGCCTTAATTCTAGGAGTGAACAAAGAGTACTTGTATGATCACTTTCAATTTATTTGGTGTTGGTTGGTACCTTTCAAAGAGAAATCACTCAGATCTTGGTGCCTTCTCAAAGAGAGGTTAGGTTAGGTTTGATTTGGCTATAAGAAAATCACTCAAACCTTGGTACCTCATAGAGATGTTAGGTTAGGTTGGGTTTGATTTTGCTGTAAAAAATCACTCGAACTTTGGTACTCCCTCAAAGAAAGATTAGGTTAGATTTTGATTTTGCTATAAAAAAATCACTCAAATGTCGAAACTTTGAGGAAAGTTGTTGAAAAGTAAGGTACACTTGATTCTTTCCTCAGATCAAAACGTCTTTGTTGTCTTTGTTTTTATTACAACGTTCATTAGAGTACAGCTATTTTCACAACGGTGCTATATTATTGGTTGAACTTCGCAAATAGTGTCCAAATTTTCCTTCTTATTGGTTTAGAACTAGGTATTTTTACGCAGATTCGACATTTCAACTATTCGACAATTTATCGAAATCGAAAACGAGATCAAATATCGGTGGAAATTAATAAATTGGAATAAGATTTCTCATTAAAGTAGATAACGCTATCTTAAATATGACTTGTGAAAAAAATGACCAAATGGTTCGATAGCTTCCTCCCCCTTCCACATGTTTAATTAATTCCGGAATTAGAAAAAAGAATCCAAATCAATGAGAAAAATAATCAACATAAACCTAGACAATTTGAAAACATTTATTTCATTTCAATTGTAACAAAATAAATAATAATACCGATGAAAATCCTACAATAAAATTCAATTCGGCGTAATACCATCCACCAAAACAATCAAGCAAATCGCTTGAAAACCTGCAATTTTAATCCGATTCATAAACAAGTAAAACAAAGGTGATATAACCGAATTCAATCAATGAATATACGTTACACACATTACGTGATTTTTTAAAGGTACATTTGCGTTAAAACCAAACAATTTTTTCTATGCATTATTCAAATACTGTTTGACGCAGATTTCAAGATATTGTAAAGACGCACGTGGTGAACAAAAAATATTAATAAAAATTCCATTAGAACATCCCTATGTAATCATCCTCAGGAGGATGCTCTTTTAGTACCTCTGCCTTGACTCTTTTCAATTCACTTTCCAATTCATCAGGAGTTGAATACGTTAAATTACCATCAATATGATGAAAATACGCTCTCGATTGACCAGATTTCGGAGGAATCACGATGAATTTCTCTTTAAGGTCGTCTATTTCCAGATACGTAACATAAACGCAATCATTTGGTATGAAATGTACAACAGCAGGCCAAATAGTAACATGAGTCTTATTATTATAATTAACCACCGCCGTCCATCTTTGTTCGATATTCGTGTTGGTGAAATTTTTCAACGTGAATGATTGCCTCCTGGAATCATGATAGGGTTCAATTTCTGGCAAATGTCTCCAGTACTTTTCTTGTATTTTGGTATCGTTCAAGTATTCGCTAAAGGTAATCTCGTATACTCGCATGTCATACGGAGTTTTATTGTATATTCGGAAAAATCTAATGACACCTTTGTAATCTATTTCTTCGTTATAAAACGGATTCTTGGTAGGAGTAGTTCTGACAGGTGTTACCGGATCTAAATCGGTAAAATTGTCGTAATATTCTAATCCTATGTCGTATCTTGCACTGTCCTCAAAAGGATCCCAAACATTATTGGGGTCAAAATTAGTCAAGTTGTTTTCAAAAACAGCAGGTGGAATGGTACTTTTGGTCGTTGATCTAGTGGTCCATCTTCTTCGAAAACGACATAAAACCGACGAAATAAATAAAGCCGTGTATAAAATGCAAAGCTTCATTGTATACGTTAATATAGTGTAATCAATATTACCACAATCACATCACTTTCACGTCTCCGCGAAACGATACAAAATATTAAATGTTCTCATGTAAATTTTAAATCAATTTGTATTATTTTAAGAGTATTTCGACGATAAGATGTTATCTTTTTTTCGTCTTCATTTCAACGCGTTCACTACATTTTACTAGAATTGCTCCAAATTCTTAATCGTATTAATTTTAACTAAATTTCAAAATGGGGAGTAATACAATTGCGATGATAATTGGCGAATTGAAAATAATCAAAGGTACCGGATTTTAAGTTGGTTTCACATCATATGCTTCGTTTTGATTAAATGCCGAAAATAAATTAAATTCTACCAACGTATTAAATTATTTCTTCAGATAAGCCGTCGAATAACTAGTTTCACGCATTTTTTTCCTTTCATACGCGAATTAAAATATTTCGAGGTTCTCATTTCCGAGTTTCCATATCAACATCATCGGCCGGCCTAATGAATTCCTTGATTCTTAATCAGTGGCGAAGTTGAGAAAAACAATAGTTGTATTGCGTATGTATCAGTAATCATTAATAAAATTAAATACGTTTTTTTCTGCAATTTTTATTTGTTTTCTCTGTTTTATTTTTTTAACTTGAGTGATGAAATGAATTACATAGATTATTTAAAAGTGAAGTACGCGTTGATTGTTTTATTTCTTCATGGTTTCATAGTTTTTATAGACAAAAAACTCCATAGAAAATAAACTTTTTCAATTTATCAACGATAAAAAAAAACTAAATAAATTATTTACATACATACAAGAAAAATACAAAACCTAATTAAGAATATTTACAAAATTCTCAACATCGAAACACAAATATTACCTGATGACTTGAATATGTTCACACAAACACAAATATAGCACGATATAGGGAAATTCATGAAGCACTGAGAAAGTAGAAAATTCTCAATGAATTGGAAATTTCTTCATCAACGATGAAGATTATATTCTTTCGAGCTGATGAAATGTTCAAAATATTCATTGGAAATTCGACTGGTGTTGCTGTACTTGATTACTTTGTAATGGGAACAATGATAGGATATGATTCAATATGATGATGTGTTGATCACTGACTAAGTATTACTGTTTGTATTTATAATCACCAATCAATGTTTAGTTTCTTCAAGTAGTGACAAAATGCCACAAAGATTTTAGCTTGATGTCAACAGATTATATGTTCCTTCCAAGACACTGGAGAATCAAGTCGATGAACACATCTTGATTCTTATTAAATTTAACTACGATTTTGAAAGTACGAACAAGCGGAATAAACAAGTAAGAAAATGATAGATTGAAACCCATCAAGACATTTCGATCAACTTCATACCCAAGACGATTCGTGCGAATTTCATATCTACGTGGAAAACAGCCATATCGATGAGACAACAGACATCACGTAATGACCACTACTGGAATACTGCTATTTGCACCTATTGCCGCTTCGTTGGGAATTGTAGGCAAAAACTCAAGTTCGAGATCTTTCTTAAGTGAAACAAGCTGTGGTAGACGGACTGCCAAAGGATAATCAATAGTTCCTTTCTTCTTTTTCAACGAGCATCTGCCCATTTTAGACACACTAGGCCTTACAGTGAACTTGTTTCGTTTTGTATCTAAAAGGAAATTTATTTTACCCAACGTATCATCCGGACACAACCGAGTAGTGGCAAATTGTTCACACGCGTATAATTGATTTTCATATCCAAACACCGCAGTCCATCTTTGACTCATCATTTTATCGCCAATATTGGTCAGCTTGAATACTTTCGATACCAGTAGATGGTACGGTTTCATGGGCAATATATTATACCAGTACAGTTCGCGCACCACTTCACTATTGTTATACACTTCTTGTAAAGTTACTTCGTGAATATATAAAAGATCCTGTTTGTCGTTGACCATTTCAAAATGTGATGCGTTTCTCATAACAGCTGCAGATTTCTTACCACACACCGATTGATGGATTAATATGAAAACGCACAAATATCGTAACATGGTGGAAAATTTTACCACTTTTGATTCCAACAACGTTATTACTCAATATTTAAAAAGTTCTGGTAAGTTTCCCAACTAAGTATAATTCATAATACAAGAAGGCGATCTGATAATCTTTTATCTCACATTTAACATCTTAATGAAAAATTAATTTCTAATGATCAAACTGTGATCAACTCGAGGAATAACCGCTCTGGCTGAGGGAATTTTTTTTCGATATTTTTATTCGCAATTTTTTTCATTTCAGTACTAACGATAGTGTTTTAGAAAATTAGAAAAAAATTAAAAAGTCACTAGAATTTCTTGAAATTGGAGGAACTAAAAACGATTTGTTCATGGAAGAGAAAAAATGATTTTATCACATCACGAAATGAAATTATGATAGAAGACAAATAAAAAAAGAATATATATACCAACTATTGAGGGAACGTTAAATAATTGTAATTGTAAATCTTTGATAAATTCACAAGAATTCTAAAATGGTGCACATAGTATTTCTATATTGGAAGGTAATTCATCACTGACAGTAAACATATTCCTCCTCTACCAGTAACATATGATACATCATACCACTCCTCCTCACCAAGTACAGGTGCACCTCAAATTTCTTGCTTCTGCATATGACCTACTGGTGACCCCTCTCTTCAGGGAATGTTTGAAAAAGACGTGTACCTCTAAATTCTCGCTTCTGCGCACATCCCACCAGTAACCCCTCCTTTTGGGGAATTTTTGAAAAAGAGAAAGGATGGATGAAAAATTATATATAGAGAAGACTTATACGCATCGTGTTCAATTGTGTGCTGCAACTAGCACAGGTCTTTTGGGACTTTTTTTTTAATTTTTTGATCAATATGTCTTGAGTGTGAACTTATGCTGGAGGCCTTGGGAAGCGGAGGCCTGTCGCGGTAGCGCCCATGCGTTGGGTTCTCTACGGAGGACTTTGTAATTCGGATTAGGGTGGCTGAAGTGGACTGGGGTCGAAGGTATGAGCCCATGCTTGAGGCATATTGATGGCTAAGGGAAAGGAATAAGGGATCAAAATTTTAAAGGTACTTCGCGTTCGCGTAATATTCGTTTTATACTTCGCGTTCGCGTAACATTCGTTTTTAAGATTCGCGTAACACTAATAATCCGCGTAACAATTAATTTACTAATCCTAATCATTTGTTTGTGTTTAATTTTTCAGGTTTTTCAGGCTTTAGGAATTCATCGCACCATGGATTAACTGTTTTTAACTGGGGTTTCACTTATAACTTAACTAGGCCTATTAACTGTGACTTTTTTTACTTGTTTCAACTGTTTACGATATAACTAGCATATTTTGACTTATTCACTACTGCGCTTTTCTTTGTCTGTGCTTTCTTCTGTGTGTGCTTTAATCTTTGCTGCGTCTTTTTTCTGCTTTAATTGTGATTTTACTAACAGTCTTTCTTAGTTTCTTCTTTTCTTTTTTCTTATGCATGTTTAATTCTGCCGTGTACTGCGGTATTTGTTTTTTGTTTTGTTTCAGGTTCAAGAAGACTGAAGAGGAATTGGGTTTTTTTTGAGATATCTACTCAGTCTCGGGATGCTTCCTGTTACTGTGAAGGAATCTCGGTTTTTCCCCCTAAAAAAAACTTCACCTAAAGTACAGGTGTCGTAGAACTTGCGTACGTATGTAGTACAACTGTACTCATATTTATTCAAGTCGTAATATGTCGCCTTTGTACTATTTTTACTTTTCTTGGAAATTTCTTTTTTAGTATTTTTAATCATTCATTGTTTCAGAATCATATATTATTTTAAATTTCAGTTTTCTATGCTTTTGTTCTCATAGCAAGATGGCATCAACTTTGCTGAATTCAATTCTCCATTACCTGTGAGTATTATTTGTTTGCATTTACTAATATTTTCACCATATAATTTTTTTGATTGAAATGCAAGATGAACTAGGACAATTTATGTTATGTACGCTCTCTATAAGTAGACAAATGAAGCATAAGTACAACAGTAGCGGCCTGGAGTTGATAAGTAATTAGTCATTACCAACTCTAGTCTGTTGGTGTTATGTTACGGTATCTTAAATATACATTGTGATTGAAAATATAGAATTATTCGAAATACAACAATTTATGACGAATAGTTTAGTAAAATATAAGGCAAATATTACACTTTTAAAGAAAAAATTGATTATCTACAATGACACTCCAATAAAAACACGTTTCATCTAGTATTTGTACAAAAGTAATAATAAATAAAGGGATCAAAATTCCTTCATCATTGCAAAAATAAATTTCCGAGTTTTTCATATTTCTTGAAATTAATAGGAACCTTCAAAGTAGTGAAATCATCTGGTAAATTTACCATGCGAATCAAAATATATGTCGCTGACAAAATCTCATTCGTACTTGGGTTGTGCATTCATATCGAAGATGTAATCAGCGAGTAATCGTTTAATATGAGCAAGACCTTCCAAAAGAGCTTCATGAGTAGTATCATTGAGGTTACCTTTCATCATTTTTAAATCTCTTCTGACAATATCGGCAATAGGAGGTTTTACAGTCATCCTGTCTTTCGTCAAATCCAATACAATTCTAGATAAATGTCCTTGGTCTTCTACACCATAACGCGTTGGTACTTCTTCTTTAGTAATATAAGTATTATTTTCGAATCTTAAAACAATACTCCATTTTTGTACAACTTGGGTATTATTAATATCTGCGAAGAAAAATGGTATCATGACAGTTTCATCAAACGGAGGGATTTCAGGTATGTCATAAAAATATCGTTCTTGCAATAAATAATCTCCTTCATATTCGGAAAAACCCAACTCATGAACTAGTATAGGGGCTGGATTGATGTTCTGTATTCTAAAATGTTCCAACGTGTGGCCATATTCGTCGGTAGTATTAATTTCTTGACCAAATACTGAACTTATTAACGCAACGGAATAAATTATACGATACATCGATAATACACGAGAAACAATGATGCGAGAACACTTTGGAATGGCGGAAATACAATGCAACAGATTAAAATTTCTTCTTTATAAATCACAACTTTTTCTTTTTCTATGCAAACGTGCGTTTTTTGATAAGATCTTTATCTATGTGTACTTTTTGAAGTATCAGACGAACCTCGTCGAATGATATTACCAACATTCTTGTATTGAAATTTTATTATCATTCTTCGTTGAATTGATGGTTGAAGGGAATACGAAGATAAAACGAGTAATTAAAGTCTATCATCAAAAATTCGAGTAAATTCGCAAAATTGATTGAAAAAGTAGCTCAATTTTTCGTTCATCAAGAACAATATTACGAAAAATTAATTTTCGAATAGACTAGAACTTATTCCTTTTCTTTAAAAATTCGAGAAAAAATTGTCCTTATTTTTGGCTCCATTTAAACACATGCTTCGTGGGGCACGAATCGAATAAGTTGCCTATTTAAATACATCAGGCATTCTAGTTTCAAATATAACGTATCTCAAGACAACTCCCTTTGATGCGCTCCACGATGAAGTCCAGTCAGACTTAACAAACGAATGTCCCAACGACACAAAGCCATTTGGAAATTCGATATTCCGATTATTTTCCCATTTATCTAAATAAATTTACATACCGTATAAAAACCTCGATGTTTTCGAAATCCACACCAATAAAATACCAAAAACAATAAAATATTGACACGAAAACAATTTTACTCTCCATTCGGTCAAACAGGGCGTCAACGATTAGCCACAATAAAGTTAATAATTTAGTCAAAAACACGACGAAAAAAAATCAATCAAAATTTGTTTATCTACATACGAAACTCATTCAAGATGGTGAGACCACCCTTACTACAATATTTCGAAATTTATACCCGTTAACACTTCACAAAACAGGTCGTTAAAAAGTGACTAAACGGCGCTTCAGTATTTTTACAAAAGCATTGTAACTTTGAAGAATAGCTTTAAATTTCCTTTTTATGTTGATCTTTACACCAGATTAAAAAATATAAATTACCTAGGGTACATCGGGGCGTAAGATGAAGAGCGGCGATAAAGCGCACAAAGGATTGTACTCGTAAAATGAAACATCGAAGCATTTAGAAGGCATCTAGACTTGTCCCGTTTTCAACTCTTTTGGCAAATTTCGACATTCAACGATCATTACGCTCGCAGCGATAATTTTATTTTACCATGTTGAAAAATATTCTCATCGAAATTTTAACCTTGCTATTGACAATAACACTCGTGTGTTTCTGCATGCCGCAGCCAATGTCAATTAAACATTCCAATTTTTAGTTTTTCGGGTGCAAAATTTAGCTCTGCATGTCAAAGACAGTTCAAAATTTCGAGTTGAAACTAGTTAAGGCGTTTGTTTTCCTAATAAGAAAAATGCGCAAAAATTGAACGTTAATTTTGCGCTCGTGTTTATATTTTAAATTGTTTATCAAGAATGAAAAACAGAGGGAAAAAACGAAAAATATTTCTTGACCTCGCGTGATTTGAAGTAGAAATATGATGAATTGATGATCAATCGAATGACAATGCACGCAAGTGTTACGAGATTTCACATTTTTGTAAATTGTTCTTCAACAAAAGCGACGAATAACTCATCAAAGGTTCTTTTACACGATAACACTGTTTTTTCCGAAAAAAATTCATTTTTTTGGCCATCAGGCTGTGCTAAATGAAAAAATACTTAGTCGTTCAAATTAACCCCCGCTGTTCAAAGTGGCCCCACGGCCCAGTACGGTTTTGCCAGACGCGTAACATAACAGGATTCGGTTGGTTGTGGTGACGTCACTGTTTTTGAGTAATTTATTGTCTTTTTTAGTTTTTTTATGTTTTTTTTCAGTCTATATTTTTTAGGCCCTTTTCTCCTTTGTATACAAGTTTGTGTTTATGAATTGAAAGATGAACCATGTCTTTCTATGAACGTAATTTTCAATTTGTATTATTCGTTGGTCGGATTTATTTAATTATTTACTAAATTATTTAAATTTAATACTTCTACTTTACACGAAGGAAAAAGATGAATTTATTCTTTTGGTAAATTGTTTTTGTAATTATAAAATAAACATTATATTACAGTACGAAGACTGAAGACGAAGAGAGCATAAAAATATTTGAGCTCATCATGTGAGAAATAAGTGTTCAAATTCAGAGCCAAATTGTGTAAAATCTCTTAATTCAAAAATCTGATAAAAAAAATTGAGCTCCTGAATATTTTTGTATCATCAATTTTTCTTTATGAATAATTATAAATTTAGAGAGACAAAATTCATTTATTTCCCTTCGACTTACAAATATAACTGTGTAAAGAGTTAAGAATACAGATTACAAATACAGACTAGTACAGTTGAAATTATTCATCTTCAATTTCTAATTAGACATAGACTAGACAAAGCGGAAGTGGAAAATGATTATTATATTATATTCCAGCAGCGGATCTACAATTGAATTTGGGGAGGGGGGGATATGGAATTATGGATTGAGATAGGTAGATATTTTTTTCACGAATGAATTTCTAACAATACACTGCTAACGCGAAAGAAACCCCATGTAACATGAACTGAGAGAAAATTATTTTTTTGTTTGCGTACACAGAATATTTTGTTTTACAATTGGTGTATTTTTTCCTTTATTTCCTTATTTTTCACTTTTTTTGGGGAGTTGGGGGGGGGATATATCCCCAAATCCTCCCTGGATCCGCGCCTGTATTCGCAAAGGAAAATAATAAATTTGAACTTCGAATTTGAGCTTTAAGAACAACACAACAAGAGACCCTTTTTCCTTGGTAGACCAAATGAAAGTTTTATTTATTTATTGTTTTGTAAAGCAGAAGTACTGAATTTAAATACTTTAATAATTAATTAAATAAATCCGACCAACGAATAATGCAAATTGAAAATTTTTGTATGTTCAAAATCGTATATGAAATTAAGACGTTCATAGAAAGACATGGTTCATCTTTCGATTCATAAACACAAACTTGTATACAAAGGAGAAAAGGGCCTAAAAAATATACGACTGAAAAAAAAGATGAAAAAATTGATAAATAACTCAAAAACAGTGACGTCACCACAACCGACCGAATTCTGTTACGTTACGCGTCTGTAATGTAATATTGGCAACACTGTATGATGTAGCCCCTACCGTGATAAGAGCAGACATTTGGCGCTCTAATTCCAGGAGAGAACGAAGTGTACGTGTATCATCATTTTCAATTCATTAGGAGGTTGTTGGTTCTTTTCAAAGAGAAATCACTCAGACCTTGGTACCTCCAATGCTATATTATTAGTTGAGCTTCGCAGGTAGGACTCATGGTAATTTATATACTACAGAAAATTCCAAAAATTGGACTACTTTCTGCTAAAACAAACAACAATGATCTATCAAACGGAAGTTATCGTACAATTTCTAATTTACTGCTCTTCAACGGGACATTCCAAGCTTCAATGGATTACACAACTGGAGCCAGTTTCAATATATGTTTTATTAAAAATTCACACAACTGATCCTCCCACATTTTCATTTCGTCTCCAAATATAGGTAAAAAAACGACCTTAACTTCAAAGCTGCATTTCTACTCTCTACAAATAAACATTTGTAAATCCGGATACGTAAAAATACAATCGTTAAAAAAAAGTACTCCAATTAAACAACAAAGTAGAACATCGAATATGGGTTTCATAATAAATTAAAATTCCACTACGTACAAACATGCGCGACCGGAACCCGCGAATAAGGTATTTTTTACCATTAAACACAAAATAACACCTTAAACGCCAATAAATCGCCGGTAATGGCATGATAAATACGCCACGCTTCATAAAAATGTTCAACATCTAAAACGTATACAAGATTTACGAAATGGATGTATTCCAAAAACCGTCTATGAAGTCAGAACCACAATTACATCTTTTAAAAATGTCAATTCTAATCATAAATAAGACAAAAATTTACCCAATTCAAAAAAAAAAATAGAAAGAAATGCCCCAATAAAATTAAAATACGCGATGTAATTTTCGAACGTACGAAGGGAATAAATCAAGCAACTATCACTAACGTTAGAATTACAATTCCAAGATTATTGATATTCGGTAAAAAGGTTACAATTTGGTAATTTATATTCTTGAATTTCAAACATACCCTCGTCTAGGTGTAAAAATAGAAGGATGATTTTTATTCTTATTATAGTAGTGTTTCGTTTTAATAAATACACTAAGACAGCGCCGTAGGTTTTTTGTACCTTTCATATAACAAAAGTATCACGTAGTTAAAATCGAAAGAAACTACTTTTTATGCGCTAACTCCTTTAGATTAGTATCTATACCGTATGATTAGAAACGGAAAAGTGTCCGGACTCGGTGAGATCTTTTTGTGTATCGCGGGTGAATTATTCAAACGCGAAGACGCAATTATAACAAGGGACAGTTTTAAATTTGATAAATCCATACGAAGGATGCAGGTCGCACAGAAATTAGCGCGGTTTTGTTTCAAGCTACCACGGCTTGCATATCCCGACGACTCGAAGAATACAAAGTTAAAACATAAATTGAAATATAGATAACGAGTTGGGAAGAATCACGCAATAAATACAATAAATAGGAATTACAAGTAGTCTAAATTCTTTAATAAACACAATACACGCTCATGAAAAATGAAAAAATCATAGGTTAAATCGTACACGTTTAAAAATCAAGGGTTCCATAGAGTATTTTGAATATTGGACTCAGTAGGTGGCTAACCGATCCTTAATTCACCCCTTGTACGCGACTCCGATCACTTTGATAGTATCATTTAATTTTATTACCGGAGCCAAAAAAAAGACATGCTACTCTCGTGTCTCACGCACTCCGCCGCATCAGACATGTGAGAAATGAAGATTAAGACATTGTACACTTTTGTTTGTTAATAGCCAAAGCGCCTTTTTACCAGCATCGTAAAAAACCCTATGTACCGGTTCTAAATCAAATAAGTTCGACTACTCTTTTCAATTAGCTGGAAAATTAACATGTTAACAATGAATTTTCCGTTTAGTATTTTACTCGCATTTAAACGTAGTCCATGTAGAACTTTACTTTTTAATTCTATCGCATCAAAAGGTAAAAAGTTTGCGTGAAATTGCATTATGATAAAAATAAACGTCAACTATGCACCGACAAAAGTTTCGTGCAAGTGGAAGAATTTGGCAATATTCAAAAGCAGGTCGACGACCGCGACTAACACTGTTTCACAGCTTGCAACGTACTTTCACAGTAACACTTTTCATATTGTTTATCGTCGTACTTTTCCGTTCCTTATGTCAGCCAGGTAAATTAACAGTTAAAATACACGTAAATATTACAAGAAGCCATCTTGCTGTAAATTAAATAATTACGAGTAACTTTTTAAAATTTATGGCTTGAAATAGTTCAATTCAGAAGCTAAAATGTGTTTAAATATATTCCAAAAGAGAAACTAAAAGCTTACTTTTTTCATTTTGAAGGCGTGAACTGTTCCTGTGTTCCGGTACGCGACCCATGCTGAATATCCAATTCCGCACGAAGCTGCAAAACCAACGTACTTGGCCCAAGAATTCGCGGAGTTCTTATTCGCAGAGCTGAAATTTCTTTTAAATTCCAATTTTACACCTTTTTCGGAATATTTTCGCGCAAAACGTAACGCGTTGATTGTTTTCGGAGGTAACGACATGGTTGAGATGAGGCGAAATTTTATCACTTTTGAGTTAAAGCTTTACGATAAGTAATTTGGAAGCATAGTATTTAAAGTAGTTCGTTTTTTACACCATTTCACAATTTTTAAAATTTCTAATTTCCAATTTTGTTTTGATAACAAACTGATAAAACAGTTTAGTTTTTGTCCATAGATATTCGAAAACATAGATAGGAACTGAAATGGCTACGAAGATTTGTCCAATGCCGCAAATACTAGTCGTTGATCTTTGCAGTCGTATTATGGTATTTCGTAATTACCGGTAAAAATCAAATTTTAAATTCTTCAAAAAAATTAAAGAGACGAATTTAGCAGAAGCTGACGCAGAAAAGCAGAATATAAATTGAGAAAATACTAAAATGAATTATGTCAGCACATCTTTCTCAAGTTTTTCAATTTTTTGGCATTTTTGATTTTTGGATTTTCTCATGACTGATGGGCACTGCTCGGCAGCTGATGCTAATTATCTCAAAAAATTGTTAAAATTTAAAATTAATGAATTGAAATAATTAAATATTGTAGTAATATTGTGAGTTTGTGAGAAGAATGAGAAATCATAATTATGCTTTTTGTCTATTTACCTACTACCTATACCTCTACCTACCTATTATCATTACAAACTTATTTTTGAAATTAATCGAAAAAATTAAAATTACTAGACTTGATAGTGAAATGAAAGTAAAAACTGAGTATGATTTCGTCAAGAACTAAAACACCGCTGAAACATTACAGTTAATGGAACATGATGTAATGAACATGAAACTATACAAATAACTTATCGACAATCTGAAATATTTCAAGAATTTCTGAGACATTAATTAAATAAAACATTTCCTTTTCCTACTCATCTCACATCCGTGCACATAAAACATTTTCATAGAAATTTGGCGATTTTTTTGCAAAGTCAATATTTTTATTCACTCATGAATCATGCGAATTTGAATTGCACGTACTTGAGCGATTGTCGGTAGAAGTGTCAAATGAAAATTTATCGTAGGTACTTTAATCTAATAAATGAAAAATAAAATTTATGCCAATTTTAAACTAAAAATAACTTCCTAGAAATGCTTCTAATTCATATTTTTGTTTAATTCGAATAGCAATGCAGCAATATTTCTTCAGATACCTTGAAAATATCGATGAATTGTAAGTTGTTAACTGCGAGATAACTATTTGACGTAATCGTGTTATAACATGAATACATAGCTCTTCACTTTATCAGCTGTTTTTAAAATTTTCATCCAACTTTTCGTATCAGTTTGTAGCGAATATAAGCGTTAGTGGTGAAGTATGCACAAAGGTAGACAGAACTTTGGAAACGTTTTTTGTAAAGTGATGATGATGCATTTCCAAATATTGATCATGTACTCGAGAACATAAAATAAGGTGAACGAGGATTTTATCACGCGACAGTGAAGTATGTGTTAATTTCAACAACCACAGTTCCTCAAACTTATTACTAATTGTACTTAGAAATAGAAAGTGACTCGGTTTGGTTAAATTTCCATGATGAAATAGGTACGGATGGTTACATTATGGAGCCATTTTACGTGATCAAAGACACGCGTCTAGTTGATTTGACCGTAAACATTTTATTGATACATCATTCAGCTTGAAAAAATTCTTGCCATAAGACTATAGAAATTCGCAGTGACGCGAGTTCTTTAATATCCAATCACCGGGGGTTATCAAACTAGTCGCGAACCTAATAATTTGGAGTTAAAAATTTAATAATGGTAATTAACGATCATCTACCAAGGTATATTTGTATACGAAACGAGCTAATCAAAGGATATACTCGTATACAAACGTGCATGTTACCATGTTTTTCATACACGTAATATATCTTTTCTTACCATATCTTATTCCTCGTGTCAGATTGAAGTCGAACATAATTCTGATATAGGTAAGAAATAAACCTCTAAACGTGCTACGAAATAATAGTTGACAATCTTTCGGAAATTCCTCGCATATCAATAACGCCTTTACGTTGATACCCACTGTTGCCGCTAGTTTTACTATCGTTTTATTTCAACCGGGTGACTATAAACATCCAGCAGCACTTTTATTCACCAAATTCTTTCAATGAATGATAATTCGCCAACAGTGGCGTACGTGATTGGGATCATGTAGTTGCGAATACTCGCTGACTTCGTAAGCCATGACCTTCGCAAGCAATTACGAGTACATTTTTGCGACTGTATAAAACCGTTCGTTCGTTGTACCGGGTAAATTATGTCGGCGCTTGTATTATGTATCTACACCATATGGACATGTTATTAATTAAGTAAATAATTAGACATAACGGACTCCACTTTTAAACAATTATTGTACCGATGAAATTTTTCAGCCCTGTTGTACTCCCGGCACCTTCATCAAATTATAGAGAATGATACATTATACCTGCCGGCTAAAATTTTAATCTTTATTTTTATCTTTCCGTTTATTCGAAGGTAAAAATTAAATTAAGCGTAAAATTCACTCGCTCGATTATGCATTACTCAGCGATATTATGCATAGCCTATATATAAAAATGCACGCGAGCTTTCTTACTTTGCTCTCATTTCAAGGTTATGTAATTTGACGCTAAAATGGCTGAACTAATTTTAAAAAGTCACGTGTAGCTTTTCATACGTGATGAATTATTTAATAACAATATTGCAACGTTTCATGCCCAACTTGAAGTTTATAGCTTAAACAAATGAATTATCTATCGATGAAAATTAACAAAAAATTTCAACTAGATAATTATTGCACTTCATTTAGTGGACATTGAGAGAAATCTCAAATTGTATTCCACATATATTTGATTAGACGCTTAAAAATGCTTCAAATCGATGTTACTCGTAGTCATTATGATATTCAATTCATGCATCAGATTTATTAACAGATACGGTCAACTTCAAAAGGAACTCGCGAACGATTGAAAAACAATTTAGGGTAGATATTTAAGTACATCAAGAGCGATTATTTTCTGACCTACTAATTAGTTTTTATTAATGGTATTGCAACTACATAAAACGACTATGCTATTTCTTCTTAAGTAAGTGACTAAATGCAGCGCAATATGAATGATTAAATTTTCAATTTTAAAAATTACTCGATTCAGTATCACATCATCTTGATTGATGTGTTCTTGTATCCTTGAAGATAAGTGAATAGTTGACGTGACAATAGTCACCAAATTTTTCATCGTTCTTTCATTTCACACAGTTAACAAAATGCATCTATTTCCAAGACGACCTCGAGGCATTTATCTACCTACATTAACGTATAACTCACCTTTCACGAGGACAGCTACCTTTATTATTTTGACCAAAAAAAAAACAAAGATAAGGAAAACTGGCAAATACAGCTATAAGATATTGGCCATCGTACCATCAATATTGTAATTATTGATGCACTTAATTTGCATCGCCATTGGTACCATCATGTGTTTCAAGCTCATGTTCCATTTGAAGATTGATGAGTTCAAATATACCCCTAAAGCATTAATATGCAATTGGCAAACCACGTATTGAAAATAATGAAGTATTTACAACTTTCATACGAACCGTATTGCTTGATAAATTTTTGCATTTTTATCATATCTTACGTATAATTACTAGTCAAGTTTTTCTCAACTTGTCCAATTAAATTTATAAAATTTATAACCATTAATTGTATTACTGGTTCACTTATATTACGGGTTATAGACCCTTATATTAGATACCAAAAATTTAACAATGTTGTGAACGTGACTAAATAAGCTGTTTTTTTTCTACCAATAATCACTACGTATTACAGGTAAAACGATGAAATACTGAAAAAATATGGCTGAAATGTTCATCTTTGAATTGCTTATGTAGCGGATGTATTGAGAATCAAGCCATAAAATCACATTTGAGAAGTTTTTTAAAACATACCTACTTGAAATGTAACCTTAGAAAATTGTAATGCAAATTTATTTAAAATAATCACCTGATCTATATTTAAATCATTCCATTTTCGCGTGAACCATCCCACAGTTGACGTTAACTTTTTGATAAACCAGTTAAAATAGTTCGTTAATTTATACACGAGTATTATATCCTTAAAACATGTAAAATATTGGCAAAAAAATTCTTTTCGTCAACCATCTTATTTATGATGCTACATTGTAATAAAATTATATCTCGTTTAACGCGTTATATAACATTTTTATCTTATTTGTACAACTTTTTGGTCAACTTGTCAAATTCGCGTTTGTATTTCAAACGAAGCTAAATGCATTTTGTGATAATACCGTACTCGAGAGCTTTGCACTTTACTGATAACAAACTGTTCGGATAATCTGTGTGAAAAAGTTTCAACTTGGAGTAATTTATCAACAATCATAAAGTTATAAGAACTTCTTCAATATTGAAAAATCACCCAGTAAGGAGATATTTTCGCAGACAATGAAATCTGGTGGTCATCATCGTGGTGAAATTATCTTTTATAACATTTCACAACAACAGTTTGCCTACATTTCGCAGCATACGCAATTTTATTAACATCATCTTTTCACTGCGAACTTTCCATTATCATCGTGAAGAAAAAATATTCGAAAATTGATTAAATCGAAGCATCGAAAATGATAATTTTATTCCTAATAACTAATACATTTGCGATCTACTTCATTCTCTACTGTACAGTGTACACTAAAAATATTTTATTATTGTTTCATTAAAAAAAAAACTTACAAAAAAAAGGAAATATTAAATAATGAATATTTTAAAAAATACACAATTTATGAAGTTTAAAAAAAAAATCACGCAAAGACATTCACATTGTACGTTAAATACAAAAGTATCAACGTGTAGAATACCATCGAAATATCGAAAGCTTAAAAATTTCAAATCATAAAAAAGCTACAAAATGAGTAAATCTTATAATACAATTTGTAGAATTATACCTAAAATATGACCAGAGATTTGAAATTAATCTATACAACATGAAGTCTCTAAGGAAAAAAATTTTGTACAAAATTTTTATTAAAACTTCATAATCGAATTGACCAATAAAAAAAGCGTAACAAGTCTTCACGTTAATGTTTTCCGTAGATTACGCGTTGACTTAGCTGCCACTTCCAGAAAACATAAAAATTACAACTGTAACAAGTTAAAAATGGATGTATAAAAATTACATATACTAATACAGTTTCAATATCACAGCGAGTCCCATTAAAAATTCGCGAAATTTTTTTTCACAATGTTCATGCCCCTTTTGCAACTTTTATGCGAAATATTCACACGTTATATCACGTTTAAAAATAGTCAAATGCAATTTACAGTGACGCGAGTTTCATTAAGTGAAAATAAAATAAAACACGATGTTCGTGAAATGTACATTGTTCGAGTAATTATCGCAAATGAAAAATAAGAATTTTTCGTTTACCAAATGCGAACAAAGTTGAAATTTTCACTATCGTTTGAACATCGTATAAAGGAGAGATTACAAAATCATAGCAGCCATCGTTTAGCCCGGCAGGTAACCAATAAGGATGAAAGGCACGTACCTATATGTACAATGTACAATGCATAAAAAAAAAAACGCAAAACGCAGCGTAAAAATATCTTATAATATGCTACATTTTTAACGCTATATTTCATTATAGTAACTAAAAATGTACCGGATCAGTCGTAAAAATGCATATAATAAAATACTTTAAAATACATAATACTTCATCTATACGATTTAAGTTGCGTTAAAATGAGCACAGCGTTGAAAGTATTTTTAGCACAATGTATTGAGCTTTCTAATGAGATAATTTCTATATCATAAAATCGCATTTCTTTGGCTATTTAAAGATCACCGACCTCTTGAATATTTTAATCTTCGAAAAGTAATTAAAATTAGCTCGAAAAAAATTCTACTAAACGAGTAAAAAACCTTAAGTATGGAAATTTTATCTACGAAAATTTGCAGCAAAATTGATAACGATAAACGTTATTTTTAATTAACGCTTTTAGGAACAATTTTCAAAGAATTGATTACTTTTTCTTGCTTAATTCTGTAAATTGCGGATAACACCGAAGCTAAGCAAAAGATAGTGATGTGAAATACAAAAGGCTTAAATTGCCGAAAAAAGAAAAAAAACGACGATAAATTTTCTTATTTGCCTCGATGCATTAAAAGGTTGTCGACCTAAAATGGTGATTACGCAGCGAATATGCATTATAATTTTCGGCTTCGTTTTTTTTTTCACACCGAAAAAAGCAACGAATAGTAATATATTCACGATGAAAAAATTTTCCATTATATTTTTCGCGAATATTCTAGCGAAATGAAAATTTACAGCGAGGCGGATTTTTTCTTTACACGTTAAATATTACTAAAGTAGAAAGTAAAATGAATTTTGAATTTTCGACCAATTAAAAAAATACATTAAAATTACACATCTTCGTTGCGTCATTTAATTCATGAAATGCATAATTTTCCCGGCACGTTCATCAATTAGTTAATTTACTTAGAAATCATGAAATAACCAGTTGATAAATTCATTTTAATCTAGTCATGGAAATAATTTTGACTAATATGATTCGTAATAAATAAGAATGAAATTTTTAGTAAAACATGTAAAACCCCACATAGGATCATGAATGGTTTAACGTAACGGTACGTGTCGATATTGAGGTAAACACTAGTTTGTACTCATTTTAAGCACAATTTACATATATCGATAAAAATACTTAAAGCTTTTAACGCATTAATTTAATTAATCTTTATCTAGGAACTCGTCATCAGCGCCATCGTCGGGTATAGTGGTAGTCATGGTATCATCTCCATCTCCATCGGTGTTTCTTTCGGCTGATTCTTTTTTAGGAGATTTCGATTGTTTCTTTTTCGTATCGGTTTTTCTCTTTTTGCTTTTTTTTACTAAGCCATCCGCATCCGCATCTTCGGCTTTCTTTTTGACGGGCTTTTTCGTCTCTTCGGCGGTTTTCAAAACGTGACATTCTTCGTTTTCTTCTTCGTTTTCATGGCATTTCCGTTTCTTTTTCTTTTTACGTTTACGTTTACATTTCAGACTTTCGGTAATTTTCATATGATAAGGAGGAGGACAGATTTGATGATGTCTTAAGCTATGAGGATGAGTTGAGTTACCATGAGCTTCTTGGAGTTTCTTCGCGAGGCGATCGACCACGTGGGGTTCGACGGATTGCGGAAGCACTTTGGTAATAGAGGAGAATTTGCCTAACGTCATGCCGGATTTTATTTGCACCTTTCGCGGCGTACCACGTTTCGTTAGACCGATGTAATAGATATGTTTATCGTTCGAGTATTTAGCCGAAGAATAGGTGTTGTAGTAATGCTGCTCGATCATCTCGTGAAATACGCATTCGTCGTCGAATTCCCTCTGTAACAGAAAAAACCACAGATTAAACAAAAGTTCACGATTTTATTTATTTTTTAAACAGCATCTTCAAGTTATAACGAAAAATTTCTTTCTCGGATAACGACACCAACGTTTAGGTTCAAGTCGAGAACATCGTGTCACGTATAATTACCTCTTCATAAGGTAAACGTTCCTCGTATTAAAAATAATTCCGTTAAATTATTCTTTAAAAAAAAAAAATAAAAAATGAAAATGAACCTATAATTTCATCTACGCATATTTTTTGGCAACATCAAAGCGAGTCATATAAAATTAGAATTTTTCATTTTTACTTTGGCCGCATAAATAATACGTATACAGAGTCTATTAGGGCTGCACGACGAAAACCAAGAAGAAGAAGAAAATACTCGAGACAAATATTAAACGTGACATAGTACAACTATTTTAAAAGTCAGGAGTCGACAATCCATTGTTATAATTACACATAACTATTTAGTATATTTACACAAATGCGCTTTTAAAGGAATTTCACCCAAGTATCGACAATATAACGTAATAAAAAAACGGTACATTGTTCGTGAACCATTACCTTTGGTAAAATAAAAAAACTATTTTGGGTTCGGGTATTAAAAAATTGAGCATATTTTGATACGTACTATAGATATCAACACGTTGAAATTTTTATTAAAAAATTTTGCCAAAATTCGCTCAACATTACAAGTGCAAATTAATCACGATACACGATATTTTAGTTTTTCAATTTTAACCACCGACGTAAAATTTCATTTATTTTGGAGCAATTAGCAAAGCACTCGAAATATTCGTGACTCATAAATTCGAAAAAAAATTATTTACAAAACGATCATTCAACGCGAATATTCCATCGTTTCTGAGTAACTTACACGTGTGTTTTGAAAAAATTAAATTTAATTGTAATAATTACAAGTTGTAAAATATTTTCTCCCGTTATGAGGTTAGTTAAGAAACCCATCTCGACTATATAATTTACATTTTTATCGTACTTGGTAGAGTACAACGTTGAAAAAAAATCCTTCATTGAATTCGTCGAAAAATCGCCTTCGACCGTTTGCCATTCATTGATCCATCTCAAGGTGATTATTATTTGAGAAAAATTCGACAAAAATAAAATCCCGAGCTGGCAACATCTTGCCATCGTTTTTCTTTATGCACGTCCGCCGTATTAGCGCCAAATGCACCGATACTTAAAGGTATGGTTTATTTTTAAGCAAAAAAAATAACGTGTTTACAAGTAAATAAGGTGAGAATGTACATTGTACGGTTTTCTATGATGTAATGTTTACGAAAAGTCGTGATCCGGGGTGGAAATTTTTTTCAGGGGAACTCCTACGTCGTTGTCGGTGAACGATGACGTATGGTGAATTACCTCCGTTCACATTCGTGACGTCAGAGATTTTTATTACCTAGTGCGAGTTGTTTAGAAAAAAATCAGCGCTGTAAAAAAGAAATGTCCAAATTTTGACCTCTTTATTAATCAGAATTATTTCCCAGAAGATCCAATCATGAAAAAAATTATCGAGATTATTCATCGATTTATACTGGACAAATATACCTAAACCAGTCTACCTATTTATAGTTTTTCACGTGATAAAAAAAAATCCAAAATAATACCAAATAAACATAATTACTGGTAAAATTCGTTTATAAAAAATTACACCAATTATATATCAAGAAAGATTCCCCACGTAATCGAATTTCCAACAGGGATCGAATAGGGGTGAAAAATCATACGATACTGCCGAATGCACCAGGCGGCAGGTATCGTAACAATACGTTAATTAAGAATGCAACTGTGTTATCTATGCTGGCTAGATACAAGGCTAGGATATAATTCAGACGAGAATGCACACATTATAGTATTACTACACCTAAGTAAACGGATTGACATGTTTATTATAATTCACAAACAAAAAACCAGTTATATTGTGGCCATCGCATACGTGAACCGGTATCAAAAAATAAAAAGACTTTAAAACACATTACGCATCGTTTTGAATTCGACTAATTTGTATTAACCTAGTCTAATTGTAAATACATTATACGAACGAGGCGGTATATAAGCCGGTAAAATATACGATGGTTTATTGCCCGGTATATTGTACGTATATACCGAAAAAACAAATCTTATTAAAAGTATTTGTTTATTTTATACTTAATTCTTGTTCGAAGTGCATTTTAACATACTAAATGATAGTGTAAATTGTAACGAGAATCCATTTCGAAGGTATTTTTTTTTCACTTTTATAAAAACGGTAGTTATTGTGACATTTTTACTGCACAATAACCGAATTGTTCGAGTTACTTGCATGGAAACATACTATTTTACATGTTGTACGTGGTTAAATGAGATGTTTAAATTTGAATATACAAAATAAACGTGGAATAATTCAAGAGTCGAAGGAGCACACAGAAGTTGGTGCTTTGGTGGGCGAAAGGAAAAGCGATAAAATTTTAATGGTTTTTTGTGAAAAAAATTAAGGATTTTGGTTAATTTTGCAAATATTTTTCAATGTAAGAAAGTTATCAATATTTTAATTCCTACCCCTCCCCGGCTCCTCTTTTCACGCTTTCAAAAGTACCTCAAGTCGACTCTAACAAATAAGAAATTTACATGAAAGTGAAACTTTCAGAAGAAGTGTATGGTAAAATACCACTTGCGAATCAATTTAGCAATCTCAAATCAAAATTTTGAAGCTCTGAATTGCATCCTTTTTGAAGGAAGCGGCGGAGTAATGGGAAGTATGGTCACATCCACCCTATAGCCCTGACCTGTCACCCTGTGACTTCCATTTGTTTGGTCCGTTGAAAAATGCTTTGGGTGGAGAGCATTTTTCAAACGATGCAGAATGCAAAAATTTTGTCATGGAATGGCTAGAAGAAGTTGGACGAATGTTCTACCGCGGAGGTATTGATAAACTCGTACCACGTTACGAAAAATGTTTAAATAATTTAGGCAATTACGTAGAAAAATAAAGCAATGTTCAAGGATTCTAAAAATATATAAACTTTACTTTTTCTGATTTTTTTTCATTGAATTATCGCAAAGTGTAACTTACTTTTTGATCGTCCCTCGTACATAGCTACATACGTAAATATTAATTACAATTTCATAAAACGAAAAGAACCACGTTTTCAGGTAATTTTTACTTTTTTTTAAACTTTGAAAAATTGTGATTTTGTTACTTTCATACTTGAATTAAATTATTTCCATTTATTAAATTTTCATAAAATGCTGAGGAAGTAATTGTTTTAGAAGAAAAATAACGACGGATTCGTAATCAGCGATGTCAAAAACCTAGAAATCGATATGTATGACGCGTTTTTATCATTTTAGGGAGCTCATCCCCTCCCACCCCTTCTTACCCTTGTATAGCTCCTCAACAGATGAGGAGTCCTGTACAGTGGCACTTTTTGTAAGTGAATTTTTTCATTCGAAATTATTTTCGAAATTGATTCTTTTTCTTAAATATAGTGAAGGGTTGTGTCCGATGGGGTGAAGAGGGTGGATTGAGGAGCAGGAGGGGGTTGTTTTCAAATAATGATAAAAAGTCGTGTCATATATCGATTGTTAGGTTTTCTGGTATGCCTAAGTCGAATCTGATGTTACTTTTCAAATTTACGTTATCTTAAGATCCCTCAACCCACTTTGCCTATATGTGATTCCTCTGTCTTGGTTTAGAATTGATGATGATGAAGTGACAATACTTTTTATGAATATATTTTCACAGCTTATCATGCTCATTTTGGTAAATTATAGTAAAGTTCTTTTTTTTGAATATGATGGTGGTTTTGTAGAATAGGGAGGTAGTGGAAAAATTTTGGAAAATTCTCGTAATTTCTTTTGAAATCAACGAAAACGTTTCTTTAAAAAAACGTCGTAATGGGTAATTTCAATCTCTTCCCTTGAAATGAGAACTGATTCTGTTTTTTTTCAGTGTCTCAACAAGATGACCTACAAGAAAATTCCAGCTGAATAGTTCTTCGCGTATTTCCCAAAGACAATTTTATGCATAAAAATAAAATGCAACGAACGATTGTAGAATTCTCAGAATTTTAACGTGATTGAAAAAACTGTTAATGCGATTAACAAAATTGTGAAAAAAAATTAATTGATTTTTCGTTGCCAAAAGTAGGTACATAATTTATCAGATAGGATATGCTTACACGGTGATAGGTAAGTTTAGATAATTTATCGCCGTAAATATTATTTTTTATTATGTAACTCCAAATAAACATATCAAAAGAGTAGACAACCCATTCTTCTTTGCTCTCTTCTTTTTAGAAAAAGTTCAATTACACGTTATTTCTGAAATACGAACCTTGAAAGTATATAAAGATAAAATTAAGATATTTTTTTCGATTTCGTATTGAGATTTCGAAAAAAAATAACATATAATTAAAACGATTATAATTCTTACCGTGCTATATAGAAGCCCGCACGGATCCATACACAGAAAAGTACAAGTAGCAATACTTTGAATTTTCACTTGTCCAGCGTTCACGGAGGATCGTTGAAGTATGGCTGTAAAAAAAAAAACAAAGGTATTCTTATTGAACCACACATGTAGATCAAATAAAAAATTTCAACCACAAACACGTTTTCTTTAATGATACGTATTGTTGCCAAAATGCAATATATCAAGATTAAACTACCTCAGGTTTTGCTACAACGCTACATCTTCATAGACCAATAACTTTCACTGGACATATAAAACAAAATACCTACACCCGCATGATACATCTTCGTGATAATAATCGAGGAAAAAAAATTCGATAAGTTGAAAGCTTTCATTTAAATATTGTATTCGAATTTAAAACAATTTATCGTTATTTAATCAAATAATTGGCTAGTTCAATAAATCACAAGTACATGTCGTTTTGTAATGAGCATAAATTGTTTGGCCGCTTTCAGCAGTAAGGCAACGCCAGTACCTCATCAACCTTTATGATTAATGTGTGTCTACAATAAATGATGATGTTTATGCTATTTATTGAATCGTCAACATTGTATGAAATCCTGGTTCAACGACCAGTCCAGCGGCTGAGATTCGTTGATTAAAAATTCGCTCTGACATTGAACACATTGTGAAAAATTTCACAGCACACTTCTCCGCAAACGACGACGACGCCAAGTAATCAACAGCGTGGAAAAAATTTCCGACGTCGAATATCGCGACCGTATCACCTTGCAGAGTCATCTACTCGCGAGCGAGCCCTTGTGCCATTACGTAAATTCGCCTACATCGTGTACGCTTCCTGTATACGTACGCGTAATTACATCGTAATAACTAGGTCTTCAAAATGTTGGAAAATTTACTCGAGACGAATTTTTTTTCCGAAGGAAATAACGGTAAAAGACATTTTCCGGTGAAATTCTAATTTTATTTCGCCTTATCTTCCAGTTTTTTATATCTCAATTCCAAATACCGAAAATATCTTTACACGAGCTTTAAATTTGTTTAACTAATTTTTAACCTTTTTTTAATGGTGTTTTTTATAATCACGAAGGTATTTGTCGGCACAATTCTTTAATATTTTTCGATGAGACAAAACTAAAACATCATTTTCAACTGTTCTAATTAGATATCACATTCAAGGGTACTTGATTACCACGAGCGGCGTTTTCAAGGCTCTCTTTTCAAACTTCCAAGTATAATAAAAATAAACATTTATAGCTTTGAAATTTCATTAAAAGTACATTTCCAGATTTTAAACGCGATTAAATAATTTTCAACGCCGGTTCATTCATTAAATACTCATTCAAGTGGATATAAAAGCGTGAAATGTTGCAGTGCAATTATACCAATGCGTCTAGTTTTTCAATTTATCAATTGTATCTTGATTAAGTTTAAAAAGCATTTAGCAATTTATGACAGAGAAGAAAAATTAACGAAGGATACGAATAAGATGTAAACTTGATGATTTTTTTTTATCGAAAAATTGGTAGCCTCGAATCAGAATTATTATTGAAGAAGAGGGGGTAAGGGGGTACTTTTTCTTGGGCCAAAGGGTCGAGAAATTTTTAACTTATTTAATAATATATATTAGGCAATTTTCCCTCATTTTTTCCATAAATAAATATTATACGCGTAAGTTGAGGGGGGGGCGAGATATTACCCCCCCCCCAATGAATTAATACTTGATCAAAAGGTTTAAAATCGTAGAAATGCTTCAGGTTAGAATCAGTAAAAACACCAGAAGATTTTTCATTGAGGAAGGAAGGAAAACATGATTCATTATTTTTAGCTGCCTCGTGGAACTTGTGACATATAAGATGAAAAATTGGTAACACTGCTTTCCCTCGATGAAATTTTACCCTCTGTTTTAACAACTTTTCAAGGCCAATTTACTTTTCAACAAACGCGCACGTTTCATTCGACGCGTCTCGAAGATTTCCTAAAAATAAGCCAAACTCTCGATACTTTGACCCTTTAAATTGAAAGCCGATTTAAAAGTTTTCCAAGTTCGATGACGTCAAACAAACATCTTATAATTAACGCCCAGTTATAGAAAATTTGATAACAAGCGTCGCGTCGCGGAATTACTAACGCAGAAGATCGGGGCTCGGGGTAGAAGGGCAGACTACATTTTACACAGTGTACCTCAACAATGACGCCAATACCCTAAGAAACTCCCTGTAAAAAGATTTACTACGAGAAAAATAAATCAAGCGAACAAGCCAACTTGCCAAATACACTAATAAACGAGTACATGCGAAAAAAAAAGCGCAAAATGACTAAAACTCAGTAGGAAATGGCATATTTCATTATTAATCTTATTCTCGCTTCGAATAAACTTTTTGAATTATTATTTATTAGGGTATTATCGCGGAAAACATATATATTTGTTTATCCTTAACACGCCTTGAGTGTAATAATTAAATCGTTGAATTCGTGCAACAAATTAAATTCGAGATTGAACTTGAAACTCGAATCGTGTAAAATTTTTACACGATATTTTCGTGTATACATCGGGTTTAATTTGTGTCATGTAGAAAAATAACTCCGAATGGCATTCCACTTTTGTTTTTCTTTTCCCAAGACGAAGATCTAATACGAATTCGCGGCTTGAAAAACTTAAACAATAAGTCCCGGTATGCTAATGATTTTTTTCAAAGTCTATAATCTCAACCGGTTCCTCTGTGTTTTATGCTTATCTGGAATATGTTGACACATGAATTAGATGTAGTCCAGAATCTTCGTCATTTAGACCATTTTAGAAGACTCACGCTAATGGCGTGTGTAAAATGAAATTCTATTCTTTACCCCTTTTGGTGGTTCTTTTTTTACCTTTTTCTGGGAAATTTTCATTGTCACCTTATCACGTTCGTGTGTCAACGATAGGAAAATTTTATTCGTGTTTACGCGTTTACGTTCGACGATTCAGTATCGAAAATTGCATCATATCGCACACAAGCGCCACTTCTGAAATACTCTCCACTTCAAGTACGTAATTTCGCGTTGAATAACAGAGTAAAATTTAAATAAACACGTCATACGTATCTTGGAGTAATTAATGAAAAGTAAACATCTGTATACGCGAAATTTCAAAATTCGAGTATTTGGGAAAAATGACGTCAGATAGGCATAGGCATCTCGGTAGCTAATCATGATCCAGTTCAAGTGTTCACTCCGCTCGACAATTATTTATGAGAATCTTGTTTGTGGCTCATTTTCACGACTAGGTCACGATAAAAACGTTCCACTGGTCGTTCGAGCACACATACGCCGACCAAGTATAATTCATACTTTGCCTACAGAGAACTTAATACGTCGGCCTTGAAAAAAAAAAACTCTTTAATACCCTTACGAGGTGATAAATCAGATGTAATCTTTTGTTTACCGAATTTATCATAGGAGATTTTCAACCTCAGACGTTCGATCCGCTTTCCAATGATTTTCGAAAAATTTGTCCAGACTGCACCTCGTGTATTTGTCTAAATATGTATTATCACGAATAAAAAAAAATTACAAACGCGTGGAAAGAATTTACGTACACGTAGCGCAGGTTAAAATATTCTAAATCACGAAATGTTAAACACGTGTATAACATATAGTTTCACTGTATCAATTTGCCAATAAGATTTTAATTAGAATCAACGTCTGCATATCCATGTTGAGCAATTTTATAGCCATACGAGTTTTCAAAGTAGGTGTTCGTTTTATGAACAAATTTCTAAACTGGAATTCATTGCTGACGCCAGGCAAAATTTTCGCGTAATTTTACGACCGACGAGGTTGATAAAACGTTAACGATAAAAAGAAACAATTTTTTGTTATTCAACGTTCCTTCAAATCACCTATTTTGTGTAGATAATAAAAATATTGCTCGTATATCAACTCGTAATCGGGTTAGATATTCCGAGATAAAAAAAAAGGCGTTAAATGTGAAGCACCGAGTGGTTGAGATTAATTTGAAAAATTACTCTTCAAATTTCTTTCATCTCTGGCTTTTTGCCTTCATCAACGAGAAAAATATACGGTTTAAGTAAATTGACCAAAAATGTGGTAGAGGATAATACAATACAACGATTTTTACAGGGAGACTCTTCAGAAGGATTTCTTTGATTTAATGTTCCACGAAGATTTTTAAGTATAAAGGGTCTTCGACTCTTCATGCTTATGGAATTTTACAAGAACCCTCGACAATTTTAACAAGTGTGAAAGAAACATTGCAAGGTTTGCAATGAAAAACTTGTCGGTTCGATTTTCATTAAATTTTGTTCGCATGATTTCCCTACGAAGGATATTGTTACAAAGGTATTACTAAGGAGCTTTCAATAGGCAGTGTACCTGATATAATAACCTTAAATTTTTCAAGTAGGAAAGCGAGGTGTTGATCCCTTGGTCCCAGGGATGTACTGAAGGCATTTTTTTTTGGGGGGGGGAGTTATATTTGGTTATTATTATTTTTTATATAAATTGTTTTTTAGTGGAGGACATAATCGATGAAAATCCCAACTCATACTTTCAAAATTCCCTACGTTTCTGATTTCTTCTACCTGGCCACAGTTGATTTACAATGCCTCATCCCTTGAATTAATCATTTAAAAAAAACAACAATTATTATTTTTAATAGACATTTTTTTCTTAACGATATTGAAATGGAAGGAATTAAAAATAGAAGCAAAAAAGTTGCCCTAGCGGAGCGAGAACGAAAATTTTTGAGTTTTTTTCAGTGATGGAAGAGCGCAAAAAAAAAGTTCTCGTTCGCGAACGTTCTCAGGTATG
>QBDW01004848.1:0-15585 GCA_003261595.1 Maconellicoccus hirsutus
AAAATTTCGAAGAAGAAACATTCTTAAAATTTATATGTTGTCGCGACAAATTTTGTGTAATTTGGCCTTGCGTTTTATTTTATATTACGTATAGGTGTACTTGTAATAGTGAGGTATAAATTCAAAAAAATACTATTAGTTGATATTAGTTGGTAGGGATGCTTAGATTAATGTCGAAAATATTAATAATAATTATATAATACCCGGAGTATTATAATTCAGTTAATAAAAATAATAATTATTATCAGAATCACGAGCGTTTGCATACATCTAAAACATGCGTGAGGAGGAGCGTGCGGTAGCGTCAATGTTTTGGTTGGCATGATGGCTGTGCGTTCGGTAGATTCGGACGGACTCAAGAACAACGGAACCACTCACTGAGGAATGAGAACTTTCCACCGGGAAATCTCGATAGTACGAATTTATTTTGAGAAAATAACGCAAAAACTCATAGAACAATAATCACAAAAAATATATTTCATAAAGCCATTCATATAATCAACACTATATTACATTAATAACACATAATTTATAAAAATTTCACACTCCTTATGTACCACATAAGAATGTTAATAAGCACTTGAAATCCATGTATTTTCTAAATACATCGATCGTAACATATAAAATAACCGTTTAATCTATCAATAAAAAACAATTTTGTTTATTCAACCAATCAAAGCGCTATATTTTTTAATGGATGTTCAACGTATTAAAACTAAAATATACAATAAATGCTGAGTTCGACGGAAGAATGGGGTTATTGAAAATTATTTTCTTCTGCGATTAAACTTTATCGTACGTATATGAATAATATAAATAATTTCACAGCCATCGGATTGGTGGAATTTGTCTTGAGCTTTCATTAGTTACAACTGAAAGTTGGGGTTATTTGTACGCCAACCAGTCGCTTTAGGACCAAATTTATACACAAGACGTCTACCTTCTACTGGCAGTAATACTTCGCTTTTATAATAATACCTGTAAAAATAAAGCAATTTATAGATTAAAAAAGACTACTTGAGGTGTATTCGTATATAAGTAATATTATCTTACCTCATCGCTCGACTAAATTTTTCATAATTCATATTCGCGTTTCCTTTAATAGATCCCCATAATTTGGCGACTTTATCACTTTCAACAAATCTAAATTTACCTTCTTCGTAGTTATCCCAGCATATATATTTAGGACAATATTTTTCACTAAGTAATAAGTCTCTTATGAATTCCCATAGTCTACCTAATCTTTGTTCTGTAAATAATAAATTCGTTGTAGTATAAACCTTTTGAAAAATTGTTATAATTTTTTATAATTACCTGACTGTTTTCTACGTTTAGCTCCCTTAGGCCTGCCTGGCTTTTTCTTCTCAATAATACTTTCTTCTTCTTTAGGTTTAACGAAATTTTCACCTAAAATGAAATTTATTATTATTTTGTTGCAGATACGTGAAAAGAAGTGATTTTGCGCGTACTTAAACAAGTCGGTAAATTTAACTGGTTTTCTGAAAGCATCAACGAAACAACATCACTTGGAACATCTTTGTAATCAGACTGCACAGGTAAAACTGTAAATTATGTTTTGATTAATGACATATTTAAATATGTATTCCCATAATTATGGCGTCACTTACGTTGGTATAAATTAGAAACAGAGCTTTCTGTCCTCAAATACGTTTGTAATTTATCATACAAGAATGAGCCAAATGTTGAGCTACATGTTACAAAATCAGACAAAGTCATCGAAGATAAAGCTAAACCGTCGATGTTGCGGAAATGTTCAAAAGCTATGTTTCTTTCCGGATCAATACCGAACGGAATTAAAGTATATTTAAGCCATTGCATTACATCCATGCAAGTCCATTGTTTCACCGGTATCTCCTCCCAGCCTTTGACGGTCGAGCTTTCTGTAAAATCACAAGTTTCAGGATACCGATAATAACTTCGAAATAACAAAACTAACCGCTGCCTGCGTCCGGTGAAGATGCACCTTCTTCGTATTGTTCATTGGCACAATCTTGATCTTTGTTTTCGCAATAGAATTGAGTTACTTTGGAGGATGTGTTTGTTGATGAGTTCGATATAAAAGAGCCTTCGTCCAGTGAAGTTAAAGCTTGAATGAAACTTGGTATATCTTCATCCCACATCTGGAATTTTTTATTATTAATTAGATTAATGGTGAATTTTTGCAAATAACGGGTTCCCAAAATATCTTCAAAATTAATCTTATCGTGTTATCTTGAAATTCGAAACCAAAGTAGGTACTTTTTTATTTATTTTTTTTTACAATCTCAACTGAGGCGTATTAATCCCTCCCGAAAATAAACTTTCTCTGTCGTTACAAATTATCGAACTTTTATACGCCTACCTAACGGTCGTATTTTCTTTAAAAAAAAAAAAAAGGCTATCAAAATCCCTATATAATTCTCTCGAGCAAAGCCTTCCTGAAAAAATACTTTTAATAGTTAAAATTTTCAAATACTCGTTGACAATTCGACATTGTAAAGATAATACGATGAAATTTAGGTCAATATTATTTATTATAAGTAAAAACGTCAATTCGAATTTACTCTCAACATAAATCTAAAATTCTCGAAGGGTGTTAAGTTTAATCTCCAATGCCACTCATGTGTCATTTAACTTCGCACCGTCGATAAGGAATATTTTAATTATCGATTCGAATACGTAGAAATGTACAGCAGACATTACAAAACACTCGAAAATAATAAAATATTGACAATCGCTTCTCGATATGTCGTCATCGTCAGGTAGTTCACCTGTCTTCGTTCTTGCCTTTTGTAAACACAGAAGCTGAATTTATCATCGATGTTTCAACAAAGAATCGTTATTTTTTATCTTCGAATTATCGAACCAAAACGAAAAACTCGGTGTAGAAAATATTTTAACGAAGTTGCGTGGGAACCACGACACATGCGGGTATTCGTCAACTTTGATGAAAATTTTCCGCGAAAATGTATTGAAAAATGAGCCTTTTTTACGATACGCTCTTACCTACGTGATTTTTCTCCACGTTACGTTGACCTTTTACATTTCCAGTGTATTTTCGTTCCCTATAAAACTACCTTTTGAAATGGCGAATCCATTTATTACGCCGTGGCGTAGTTTAGGTATCATTGAAGGTGAAAAAAAAGCAACGGGGTGTTTTAATTTGTTCTCCCAAATTTAAACATTTCCTCGATTGTATTGATAATGGGTGTGTATTTATAAATGCTCCGATAAAAAGTAAAAAATAGATATTACGTGTGGGTTTCGGGTGAATAATCGAAGAAAAATATTTATCGTTTGGAAATTTTCGACTATGAAAATATTTTCTTTTGAAGTTTTTTAAAGTTGAGTAAATTTAAATTAATCGAGTTTAATGACGTATTGATCATCAACTTGATTTTCTCGCGGGTTGAAAAATTACAAAAATACATCGAAAATTTTGTTTACCTCGTGAAACATGTCTAATCATGTAGGCGATTATTCCCCCAAGAGCACGAGATAATTTCAGCAATTTGATAATGAAAGAGAGAGTGTAAATTACAATGTAATTAAATTTTAATTGGTAGAAAAATTGAGTAAAATTTTTAAAAATTGTTAAAATTAATGATCCAAAATTTAATGTAGTGCCTATGCTAAGTAATTAAAAGTCGTATATTTAAAATAATTTGAATGGCAGATGAAGCATATTACGCCAACAAAAAAAAAGCGGAATTAGAAATAGAAAAAAACAATTTAATTGCAATAAAAATCGAAAAAATTTATAACGTGTAATAAAATGGAAAAATTTTCATTATATTGTGCTTCCCCCCCCTCCCTTTCAGTCACTTTCTTATTACCTTTTATTTTAAATAACAGAATTTTATTCACAAAAAAATAATGAAATGAAAAATTTTTTGCTTTGTAAAAATGATTACTACAACCTAAAAAGTATCAAAATAAAAAAAAAGAAGAAAATTAAAAAAAAAATGTTCCAATAATTTGAACAAACAACAGAAAAAATGAAAAATAACTCGTGATCATCAATTAAGGCCAAAAATAACAAAAATTGACCCTAAAATCATTAAAAACTGCAAAAAATTGATAGAAAAATTATTTTAAGAAGTATAAAAAAATCATTAAAATTTGGAAAAATTTAATCCGCATGAAACTTTCAAAAGAACTACCCACCTACGAACTTATTCCAATTTCATATTCCATTTAACCCCCTTATATACTTTTTCAAACAATTGTGACGTCATCAGTGAACAAACAAGCTGGAATTATGACGTCACTTTGGTATAATTTTTAAAAATACTCCGGCGAAAATGTCGTGAATTTTCTTTTTGGATTTTTTAATGGTTTCTTTAGTCAGATAAATTTTTTGTTTGATATTATTGATTTAATTTTAGGTCCCCCCCCTCACCCTTTCCAGCCTTCTAGAAGTATATTACGCATGTTATGTATTTATATCCATCCCCCTACCCTTCTTCTATCACATTTTCTTATCATATCACCTACGACTATTTTTTAGTTCATCCCCTCCCCTCCCCCTAATTTAATTTTTCCTGCGTCACTGAATTTATTAGGTCAAAAAAACAAGCACGTGTCTTGAACAAAGTTGTAAAAAATTTATGTTTTTGAGAAGTTCATGACGTCATTCAAATAGGTTTAAATCATGAAATTTTTATGTTTCATTTTTTCTCAAAATGAGTTATTTTACTTGGAAGTGTGAATTTTTATTCGTTGTTTCGCCTCTGCACAAACCGAATACGACGTCATGTGCTTTTTGATTTTCACGTTGGACTACATTCATCTACCATCTACCACCTTTTTTGTCCAACACCTTCCATGATGGCTGAGCTTTCAAGGACATCCGATTACCCACCTTTGGCCCATTTTAAATTAGTGATCTATGTTTAATACGCATTGTTTTTTCTCAATAATTATGGAAAAATAAAAAAATCTAAAATTCTTTTAGTTTTACATAACTCGACTTAATTTTTAATTGGTGGACATATCAAAGTGCGATAATCAAAGCGAATTTCAATGATTCGCAACATTCCTGAATTTTAACTAATTCCAAATCTAATCTCGTCTGCGATCGATGTCGAATCTCAGATCAAAATCTAAGATTACCATTAATTAAATCCCCCCCGAAAAAAATCATTCAATGAATCGTCCTTTTAAAACATATTAACTCGTTCTAAGGTGCAATAAAAAAATCGATAAAAATTTTCATAAATTTTATCACGCTTTAATGAGAAAAAAAATTTTTCGCCGCGTTAAATACATATACATCTCTCTATTACGAAGCACCATAATACACGAAAAGCTAAACCACATTAATGAATGAAATTAAGTAGCGTAAAACGCGGCAATCTTTTAATAAAGTTACACGCTGGAAAAGCTTTTTGAAATAGTTTCAAAGAAGATATATTTAATAAGATAAATATAGTGTTGAATGTAACCTTTTGCTTAAACTTTCCTTATGCTTTTATAACGCAACAGGTGAAAGTTAATCATAAGCTTGGCGGCGATATTACCTTCGAAAGTTACCTTTTGGAATATTTAAAATTTATTTGAAATGTTTAACGGCATGTTTACACGATGAGATGGATTTTTTTTGGTAGCCCAAAAATGTAATGATTTGGAAAAAATTTGATATTTTTTTGGAGAAGGGTTTCACAATTTGATGGATTTTAATGTACAGATAAAGCAAATAAGAATTTACATAATTCATAGAATATATCGAAATCTTAACCTACTTCTCGTATTTAACCTAATTTTCAAAACAGACAAATTCCACTTGAAGTGATCTTTAATATTACAAAACCAAAGCTTGTGATATTTTCAATGACCTAATTTACATATTAACAAATAAAAATAAATACTTACGATTTCATCAAAAGAAATTTGATCTGGAAGATACAAATTTGGAAGAAAATCGTATTCTTTTTCAGACATACTGTAACATATAGATAAAAAAAAATTATTTTTAAATTATGGTAATTATTCCGAGAACAGTATTTCACAATTTGTCAAGTTGGTGTTAATCGATATCGCGTAAGAAAGTCCTCGCTGCGTAATCCTCGTGTACTTGAATGTCGACGGAATTTTGTTGTTGAGCTTTTTGAAATGTTTAAAAAATAGGATGTGGCTGCATATTATTTACATTTGGAGAGTATGTTTATCAATCTCTTTCATAGAGATAATGCTTACAATAGCAAACGAGGGTTTGAGGCTTAGGCTTTATGTTTGACAATTCAAGGATTTCGTTGAGTTTAGACTAAATTTCAGGTAGTGCTAGGAAAGGTATATTTCAGCTGTGATTTGGGTGGAGAAAGTCTCAGAACTCAAAGTGGGTCATGGAGTTTTCTTTTGAATCAAAGAACTAAGTCAAGGGTCTGGAGTCTCCAAAGGATTTGATGTGACTGATGGCACTAGTGGAAATGTCATTTTTAACAAAATAAGGACTCTTGAGTGGTCTCTTTTGAGACTAAGTAAGCTGGAGTGAGATTTTGACAAGAGATGAGTGATCATTTCGCCGAATAAATTCATACAGAAGATGGTTCTCGAGGTAAGCAAGCAAGGAAGCTCAATTCGTTGGTCAATTGGAAGATGCAAATGTTGAAGATGAAGGAGAGGATTAAGGAAAATGAAAATAGGTGCATAGGCCCACCATTGATTTGTCATCAATCGAACCTAACATTTATTGAAATAGCTCAGATCTCATACTGCGAAGCTGCTGCCAAGATCCTGAGAAAAGAAACCAAATATGAAGCTCCAGAGCTCAGAAGCTGCTGTCAAGATTCCCAGAAAAAGAACCAAGACAGCAGCTTCAAAGTCAAGTGGCTGGTGTTAAGATCCCAAGAAAAGAAACCAAAGCTACAGCTCTAGAGCTTGGAAGCTTTTATCAAGTTTCTAAGAAAAAGAACCAAGGCAGCAGCTTTAGAGCCAAAAAACTGGTGTCAAGATCCTAAGCTCTAGAGCTAAGGAGCTACTGTCAGAATCTCAGGAAAGAGAATCAAGACTGCAGCTTCACAGTTGAAGAGCCGCTGTCAAGGTCCCAAGAAAAGAAATCAAGACTGCAGCTCTAAACTAAGAAACTGCTGTCAAAATCCTTGGAAAAAGAACCAGGGCAGCAGCTGTAGAGCCAAGAAGCCGCTATCATGATCCCAAGAAAATAAACCAAGGGTACAGCTCCAGAGCTAAGAAGCTGCTATCAACAAGATGCCAAGAAAAAGAGCCAAGGGTGTGTTTTGAAGCTAAAGAGCTACTATCAAAATTTTGAGAAAAGAAATCAATAATACAGCTTTGGGCCTCTGGAGCTGAAGAGCCACCGTCGACATCCTAAGAAAAAAAACCAATGTTGCAACTTTGAAATTAAGGAGCCACTGTCAAGATCCCAAGAAAAACATCCAAAGTAGCTGCGCTGAAGCTAGAAACAAAAGTTGTCAAAGGCCTTGAAGAAAAAACAAAAGGAGCGGTGACTTCAATGAACCAAAATTCAAGGGCACAGAGTAGGCCAGTCCAATGAAAAGAAAAGGAAACAACTAAGCTGTCACATGACGAGATGAGAAGAGGATTAAGGAAGGATCGAAGATTGTACATCTCCCACTTGACCCTCACAAAAGTCATAGACCATGATAAGCAACGTATAATAGATTGAAATTCAACAATCCATTATCAGACCTCCCACACAAGGCTTCTTTTCCACACAGCCATCATTTTAGCATAGATAACACCGAGTTCAATATCCCTATCGAGTGAAAATTCTCGAAACACACTTGAAATTAAAATTTGCAAAAAATAAACAAGACACGGAACCCAAATATACAACCATGAATCATACGTGACTTTCGAATACGTCAATATTTACAGACAAGGAAGTGAAAAAAACCAGGTCCCTAAAAATTAAAAAAAAAAGATTCATAAACAATGCTCAAGCACAATGGACGACACAATTCGGTGAAACCACACATACGCGCTTTTCCGAGCGAAATTTTCCGTATATACACGTGTTTCAATACATGAATCATTCAACTTTAGGAAGTATGAAATTTCAAGTAGTTTGTTGATACTTTCTCAGCAATAGAGATTGCAACTCGATGGTTTGAAAATGACAAAGCGAAGGTTTACTGCGTTTTGTCAACAACGATAATGTCGATTTGCGTAGAGTAAAAGAACACAATGAATACTTGTGGTTTTGAAATTATTTGCATTTAAATGTACATTCACACGAGCGTACGTATTTTACGTTCTATTTTATAACGCTGAAAATTTTCGCATAATCTTGTGGGATTTTTAATTACTTCAACACGAGGACAATCATTTCGTAATTCTTGCCAAGGTTTCCATTTTTAAAAGCTCTTCAACATGCGGAGAAAAAACGTGCGCTTATCTATTTTCATATATGATAAGATCGATACTGGCTGAAAATTCTGGTTTTAAAGCCAAAATCTCCTAATTTGGCGCGTTTCGCTTTCCTGTTTTTTAATATTCAACGGAATACTTCTATCATTATGCAGGACGAGATTCGAAATTACGTTTTTAATCTCGCCGCTAACTTTTGCATAACAAGAAACCTTTATGTTTACATTTCCGCATCACTTTCATTTAAAAGTCATTTCCGCCTTTTGGAAGCTTAATTGTTACATCTTTCCTTTGAAAGTGTTCACGTCACAAACCGCGTCCGAGAAATAAAATTCCTTTGTGCGAAATTCATTAATTATATTTCGCCCGAGAAAACTCACCCTCTTGAATCGAACGCCGAAACGGAGGTGTTTTTTTTTCCTCAAAAATGGTATTAAATTTTCATCGAATATAATTCCGTCGCAGGAAATTATTTCGTTTTTGTGTTAAATTAATGATGCGTGAGTCGAGTAGCCTCGTGGAGAGGTGTGTAGGCCTGGTTTTCAATTATTTTTAGCCTAATTTTCATTTCTGGAGGGTTAGGCGCTTGAACTTCCTACGAAAGCGGAAATTTTTGGAAAATTTTAATCATTTCTTTTGATAAAATTTTAAGCTACCTGCGTTCTATTTTTTTCCAAATAATAAGTAACGGAATTTGGGTTTTTTTAAGTTGCTTTTGATCTTGGAAAATATCGAGATCCGAAATAGTACCGGAATTTTTTTCGATATTCTAGATATACGCTGAAAACCTGGGATTTCTTAGTAAATTGAGATCATTTTTCAGATTTATTTACTGGAGCAGCCTACTTAAGTTCATGACTGCCTGGTGCCTAACTACCTACTCATGATTTATGTTCATCTTGACCGTCATCTCTTGAGATGAATTTTTGTGGTCCAATGTTACCGAAGATCTTTTATTCTCCTTTTATAATTTTATTCTTGAAAAAAGTACGTTTTGAGATGAGGTTTGGAGTATTCAGCAACTCCTTAGATATGTGGCATAGACATTTCATGCTCAGATTTAATAGCTCCTGAAAGATATTGGACAGGCAAGAACTACTATTGACCTAATGATGACCTAATTTACAGCATAAATGTATCCAACTCATATTAATGATGAGATAATTTGCATTTTTCGTTTAACCCCTTTTTTTGGTAAGTTATATTACCATGAAATTATAAAATACTCGATAGCTCCTTAATAATATGACATAGGCAAAAATTCTATATCACTAATTTTGTAATATCAATTAAGGTCTATCAAAACAGTTATGCAAAATTTTTATCCAAGTTCAATATTTAGGGAGATATTGCGTTTCTAAAACTTGAATGCTCTAGAGCATTCATAAAGTTTGTTGAAGAAGTTGAAGCAAAAATCGTGGAAGTGGATTCGCTTAATGAAGAACTGGATCAACAAACCTATTCTTTATGATTGTAATACTTTTTTTTTTAATTTTCGTTATATACAGCAAGAGAAACTAATATCAAATAAAAATATAAAATATAATTTCGTAAAAAAATTTGTATTCATAAACGCCCTATATTTCTTCTAGCAATTTGCTAGCAATTTTCTGGAAGGCACTTGCAAAAATGTAACACTTTTCCCAGCAACTTGTTAGCAAATTATGCTAGCAAAAATTCTAGAAATAACAGTCTCAAAATCATATTAGTTTTTTGCTAGGAACTTTTGCTAACTAGATTGTCAATTGGGCTATAACTCCTTAATTGGGCGAGATATGTGAAAGTGACAAATAACCTGATTTAAAGTACATAATAAAATATATCAAATTAGTCATGTATACTTTTGGCCTATTTGTCGTATTGAAGGAGTAACAACATCATAAAGTACAAGAATCTTTATAGCTCCTAAAATATTCAATATAATTATGCAAAAAATTTTCATAACTTTTTTTTATGGTACATACTAATTTAGATGCGTCGAATTGATTATGTATAAATTTTGCCTATCTTCGATACTGAAGGAGTAATCTCATCGTAAAGACTAAAAATTTCCATAGCTCCTCGAATATTCAAGATTAGGCAAAATTTTCAATAATCTTTTTTATAGTGCTTATTAAAATGCGTTGAATTAGTCTTATGAAATTTTTGCATATCTTCGGTATTGAAGGAGTAATCTCGTAAAGACTAAAAATTTCAATAGCTCCTTGAATATTCAAGATTAGGCAAAATTGTTATATCTTTTTTAAAAGTATCTATCAGAATGCGTTTAATTGGTTTTGTAAAATTTTTGCATATCTTCAATATTGAAGGAATGTAATATCATTGTAAAAATAAAAAATTTCGATAACTTCTCAAATATTCAAGATTAGGCAAAATTATGTATAACTTTCTTTATAGCGCTTATTAAAATACGTTGAATCACCTCTATGAAATCTTTGCGTATCTTCGATATTAAAGGAGTAATGTCATTTTAAGACTAAAAATTTCTATATCTCCTCAAATATTCAAGATTAGGCAAGATTGTTGATAATTTTTTTCATGGCACCTATCAAAATGCATTGAGTTGAATATAATTTTTGCCTATCTTCGATATTAAAAAATATCATTAAAAATATAAAAAATCTCAATAGCTCCTTAAATATCTACGATTAGGCAAAATTGTTATTAACCTTTTTTATAGTTCTTATTAAAATGCGTCGAATTAGTTATATGTAATTTTTGCCTATCTTTGATATTTAAGGAGAAATATTCTTATAAAATTTACAAACGTTGTCAACTCGTTGAATATTCAAGATAGGTAAACATGACTAATAAGCTTTTTTATAGTATAAATAAAAATGTATCGAATTAGTTATATAAATTTTTGGCTATTTTTGATATTAAAAAAATTATCGAGCTTTCAAGGGGCGTCATGACACAAGGAAAAGAAATGTGAGAAATATAACTCGAATGCCTCGATATGTTTAACTGAAAGAGGAAAACACCACGTACTCGTGATCGAAGTACGAGCCCGAATGTGTATAAATTGTCAATTTTACTTTGTTATGCTGATTATGGAAACGAATAAGTGATTCAGAGTATATTTTCAGGTCACTAAATCACATGTTTGCTCCATAAATAGACGTTCGATAAATGTTGGATTTTCTGTGCTCCACAAAGAGCAATCAAACGAGGGATTAGAGAGGCCCAACCCTAGGGCTAGCAAATATTCTAGAAATAAGTCTCAAAATCATACTAGTTTGTTAGTAGGAACATTTGCTAGCTCGATGGTCAATTGGGATATGGGAAGTTTGCCTATTTGAGGATTTTTTCTAAAAACTTGGGTTCCTGAGAATTTTGAAATTCTTTCAAGCACTAAAATGGTACGTTAAAGGTATCGACTATACGTCGTAATTTTCCGGCCTTCGATGTGAAATTCTCACGGGACGAGAGAGAATCGAAGCGAAGCGTAAGATGAAATACCCATTAGCCGATGTAGGTAATTTGTTTTTGGCGAGAAAAAGAAATAAAAATCAGGCCACGTGACCTCAAGGTAGAAAATCAACGGGAAAGCAGTTTTCGGTGGTAAATCGGCGGCGATGATAACGTCGTGTATTTTATGGCGAATATTTCGACCACAAAAAGAACACGTGCCATTTTACACACCTTAAGCGATGAAAACACGTAGCCGCGGAGAGGTAAAGGTCGTATATGAATGTAACGATATACTCACCATATTTAAGGAATCTCTCGATCGCCTCTCCATCGTTGATTTATTTAAAAACTAAAATTAAATTTTCGTAAACACCAAACCGAACGATAAAATCGAGAACGGATCAATAAAAAGCGCGGAAGAGAAGAAAGCAAAATACGGAAAAACTTTTCGAGCCAGCGTTTGTAGTATCGTTAAAAGTTGGTGCTTTAATACTAAAACGCAGAAGAAGGCTTTTTGTGTACAGGGAGGTATTTACGGAATACAATTAAAAAAATATAGGAAGGAAAAAAAAGGCACGAGGGAGTGAGGGGACACGGAAAAAATTTCGATCAATGAGGGGGCGGCTTTTTCTTTTAAAGGACGGAGGGTGCGGCGCGTACGCAGCTGCCGGAAAAGCAAGGACGAGTTTTCACGCGGAAGAAATGTAATGGGCGCGTACTCGCAGGAAAAAGGCGAAGAGTGAGGAAATAGGCCAATTATTTCGGCTCGTCGCGCAGAATCGTTCTACACTCCGGACTACCTCCTACGTAGAGCTTTTTGACAAATTAGGAAATTAGCCGTTTTTCCGGTACTGGCTAATACCGAACGGAAAACATGATGTGGCGTTTTTTTCCCATTTTTGTATTCTTTTCGTATACTCGAAAAATAACAAAAATAAGGACCACTGGTAGTTCAAGGACATCGGATCCAAAAATACCCCGTCTTCGTGGATTCTTATTTTCGTGAAAATTTCACCAACCAGCGACCCAAATTTTTATTTGTGTCTTGCCGGAAACGCGAAACGCCTGACGCCGCTCCCGCTTGAAATCCGCCGCACCAAGGAGCTCGCCCTCTCGACCCAAGCTCCTTTTCAATTACCACATCGTCGTTAATTTCAACTCTCGAAAAAGACATGATTTATTTAAAACGATTATATCTCCATTTTATTCGCTTTTATGCGTGTAAACAAAATACCAAATTAAGTTACATAATAACCACGCTGCGAATTGTTTACAAGTTACGCCTTGCAGCCCCGCATCCTCTGGTCACCCTTTTCATGTTAAATTCATTTTACAAAATTATTACGACATCGAAACCATCGATGACCCAATTTTTCCTAAGAAGGATTTGGTAAATTTACCCATTTTGTATTATGGATTTTCCATAAATAATAAAAACTCTATTTAAAAAATTCAATATTCAGAAAGGTTACGCCGAATTTTAATTTGAAAAAAAAACATCGCGAAGAAAGATTATTTTCGTTTTCAAACGAGTTCTCGAATTTTCGTATCTATAAATTTTGGCTTATATTTATTTTTCCAAAGCTCCAATGACAGATAGCGAAGTAGGTTAAGGATACCGAACGCCAAAGTACGATGCTTCGTTTTTTTTTTCAATTTTTCAAATCCTTTTTTTTTTCTTTTGAACTCGAGAATCTTTTTTATGCGATTTTGCGGCGAAGAATATTAATGAGAGGGTTGTTTCGATCCTTCAAAGCGAAAAAATATTTCGAATTTAAATTATCTCTTTGGCTAATTAGTCCAGCAATTTGGCCCAAAATTGGCTTCGAATTTGCAAAATAATGGCAAAGGGTGAAAACTGGAATTTCTGATTTGAACCAAGGATTCAATGTCTTTTACGTTATATTTCATTAAAAGATGAGTGACAGGTTCGCAAGTTTTTTTTGGTACTTAATTTATCCTCAAAATCAGTTTCTTGCTTGTATCTTCGCAAAAAATCCTTTTAACAGAAAAATTGCCCAATTCAAAATTGAATCCTGTCAAATTCTACACAAAATGCTGCCAGTAAGTTTGGTTTTATGCAACTTATTTGTTTGAAGAAAGAATTTTATCGCGTGATTTTTAACTAACAATCAGCAATAGCAGATATTGGATTTTTCGCTTGTAACTCAGTGAAAATTGGTTTTATAAAATAAATACTTCAATTCGAAATTAAAGTACGTAAAATTCTGCATAAAATTCGTCTTAAGAAGTTTTAGCTCAGTTGTCTAGTTTTCAAGGTATAAACAAGAAAGTAGAAGGGGTTCCATGATTTTTCAACCTGTTTTTCGTTTCCAAATCTGCGAAAACTGGTTTTATAAAAAATACCTCAATTTAAATTTAAAGATCTTTGAATTCTCTTCAAAAAAAAAGCAAAAAAATTGAATCGCTTAATTAGTTCTCGAATTACAACTTTTAATGATTTTCTGGTATAACTAACACACACATTGTTAATATGTAATTTAGGCTGAAAAATCATCTATTCAGTGATTTTGACGTATTGCCGCTCAAAAATCAGTAAAGTGGCTTAAATTTATGTTTTATTGATTTTGTAGAAAATTTAAAAGGTTTTAATTTTGAATTGAGCTATTTTGTGATAAAACAGGTTTTTGATAGGTTAAACACAAAAAACCCAATTTATTCCATTTTTACTTCGAGTCACTAAATAAAGTTTTTTTCCAATCAACACAAGGTACATGAATATTTTTAGAGGGGTGGTTTTTGAAATATGCATTTTGTAGAGAATTTTATTGTCTTCAATTTTAAACTTAACTTTTTTCCTGATTAAATTGGTTTTTGCGAAGATACAACCAAATATTCGATTTTAGGAGGATGACGGAGATCCTCAAAAATGAGCACTTTTCGAAAAGTGAATAAATTTTTCCTGCAGACTGAAGTGAAGTATATTTCAAGGATATTTCATTTTAGAAATAAACCAGTTTTCAGATTTTCCCCTCGTTTCACCATCTTGAGGCAAAATATGAGCTTAATTGAATTTTTTACATCTTATGGAAACTTTAACGCAGAAATGAATCTATTTTTAGAGAATGATTTTGTCAATGATGAAATTGAAAGTGGGGAGGGAGGTGATAGGTGGGTTATTTTTGTACTTTTTTTATGATTAAATTTATGGGCCTTTTTAATGTCTGGTTCAAATGATGAGAGGGGAGGGATTCGAGTGATGACCTCCATTTTTAACAAAATTATAATTTTACCTTGTACGTTAAAAACGATCTAAAAATGATAAAAGTAGCGTATATGAGTAATTTTTTCCATTTTTTTAATTTCTTAAAATTCAGGTAACCTTTTCTAGAATAAAAAACATCAAAAATCCTCACACATTTTCATGCAAATATCGTGTAAGTAAAGGAAGTAGGAAAGGGGAGGGGGCAGGGAGATGGATTATGGTTATTTTTCATTCTTCTTTTTGATTTGCTAAAAATGTTTATTTGATAATAAGAATTTTTTTCGAGTATTTTTTAACGAGGGAAAAAAATCTTGAAAGAAATTCATTTCTTATTTTTTTTTCATTTCGTAACTTTTTTTAATAAACCAGCTTTTAATTGCGCTTAATTTCTCTCTCTTTTTTCGTATTGCTGTATTTTTATAAATTATTTTTAATTATAATTAATTACATTTTTTTTATTTTGACAAGTTGAGTGATTTTTTTTTAAATGGTGAACTTTTCGTTAAATCCTTTTGATTTTTTATAAGCTCGAAATTAAACGAGAATAAAATACGTGTCACGAAAAATAAACCACGAAATTTCGGAAATTACAA
>QBDW01004849.1:0-61558 GCA_003261595.1 Maconellicoccus hirsutus
CACTATATTACATTAATAACACATAATTTATAAAAATTTCACACTCCTTATGTACCACATAAGAATGTTAATAAGCACTTGAAATCCATGTATTTTCTAAATACATCGATCGTAACATATAAAATAACCGTTTAATCTATCAATAAAAAACAATTTTGTTTATTCAACCAATCAAAGCGCTATATTTTTTAATGGATGTTCAACGTATTAAAACTAAAATATACAATAAATGCTGAGTTCGACGGAAGAATGGGGTTATTGAAAATTATTTTCTTCTGCGATTAAACTTTATCGTACGTATATGAATAATATAAATAATTTCACAGCCATCGGATTGGTGGAATTTGTCTTGAGCTTTCATTAGTTACAACTGAAAGTTGGGGTTATTTGTACGCCAACCAGTCGCTTTAGGACCAAATTTATACACAAGACGTCTACCTTCTACTGGCAGTAATACTTCGCTTTTATAATAATACCTGTAAAAATAAAGCAATTTATAGATTAAAAAAGACTACTTGAGGTGTATTCGTATATAAGTAATATTATCTTACCTCATCGCTCGACTAAATTTTTCATAATTCATATTCGCGTTTCCTTTAATAGATCCCCATAATTTGGCGACTTTATCACTTTCAACAAATCTAAATTTACCTTCTTCGTAGTTATCCCAGCATATATATTTAGGACAATATTTTTCACTAAGTAATAAGTCTCTTATGAATTCCCATAGTCTACCTAATCTTTGTTCTGTAAATAATAAATTCGTTGTAGTATAAACCTTTTGAAAAATTGTTATAATTTTTTATAATTACCTGACTGTTTTCTACGTTTAGCTCCCTTAGGCCTGCCTGGCTTTTTCTTCTCAATAATACTTTCTTCTTCTTTAGGTTTAACGAAATTTTCACCTAAAATGAAATTTATTATTATTTTGTTGCAGATACGTGAAAAGAAGTGATTTTGCGCGTACTTAAACAAGTCGGTAAATTTAACTGGTTTTCTGAAAGCATCAACGAAACAACATCACTTGGAACATCTTTGTAATCAGACTGCACAGGTAAAACTGTAAATTATGTTTTGATTAATGACATATTTAAATATGTATTCCCATAATTATGGCGTCACTTACGTTGGTATAAATTAGAAACAGAGCTTTCTGTCCTCAAATACGTTTGTAATTTATCATACAAGAATGAGCCAAATGTTGAGCTACATGTTACAAAATCAGACAAAGTCATCGAAGATAAAGCTAAACCGTCGATGTTGCGGAAATGTTCAAAAGCTATGTTTCTTTCCGGATCAATACCGAACGGAATTAAAGTATATTTAAGCCATTGCATTACATCCATGCAAGTCCATTGTTTCACCGGTATCTCCTCCCAGCCTTTGACGGTCGAGCTTTCTGTAAAATCACAAGTTTCAGGATACCGATAATAACTTCGAAATAACAAAACTAACCGCTGCCTGCGTCCGGTGAAGATGCACCTTCTTCGTATTGTTCATTGGCACAATCTTGATCTTTGTTTTCGCAATAGAATTGAGTTACTTTGGAGGATGTGTTTGTTGATGAGTTCGATATAAAAGAGCCTTCGTCCAGTGAAGTTAAAGCTTGAATGAAACTTGGTATATCTTCATCCCACATCTGGAATTTTTTATTATTAATTAGATTAATGGTGAATTTTTGCAAATAACGGGTTCCCAAAATATCTTCAAAATTAATCTTATCGTGTTATCTTGAAATTCGAAACCAAAGTAGGTACTTTTTTATTTATTTTTTTTTACAATCTCAACTGAGGCGTATTAATCCCTCCCGAAAATAAACTTTCTCTGTCGTTACAAATTATCGAACTTTTATACGCCTACCTAACGGTCGTATTTTCTTTAAAAAAAAAAAAAAGGCTATCAAAATCCCTATATAATTCTCTCGAGCAAAGCCTTCCTGAAAAAATACTTTTAATAGTTAAAATTTTCAAATACTCGTTGACAATTCGACATTGTAAAGATAATACGATGAAATTTAGGTCAATATTATTTATTATAAGTAAAAACGTCAATTCGAATTTACTCTCAACATAAATCTAAAATTCTCGAAGGGTGTTAAGTTTAATCTCCAATGCCACTCATGTGTCATTTAACTTCGCACCGTCGATAAGGAATATTTTAATTATCGATTCGAATACGTAGAAATGTACAGCAGACATTACAAAACACTCGAAAATAATAAAATATTGACAATCGCTTCTCGATATGTCGTCATCGTCAGGTAGTTCACCTGTCTTCGTTCTTGCCTTTTGTAAACACAGAAGCTGAATTTATCATCGATGTTTCAACAAAGAATCGTTATTTTTTATCTTCGAATTATCGAACCAAAACGAAAAACTCGGTGTAGAAAATATTTTAACGAAGTTGCGTGGGAACCACGACACATGCGGGTATTCGTCAACTTTGATGAAAATTTTCCGCGAAAATGTATTGAAAAATGAGCCTTTTTTACGATACGCTCTTACCTACGTGATTTTTCTCCACGTTACGTTGACCTTTTACATTTCCAGTGTATTTTCGTTCCCTATAAAACTACCTTTTGAAATGGCGAATCCATTTATTACGCCGTGGCGTAGTTTAGGTATCATTGAAGGTGAAAAAAAAGCAACGGGGTGTTTTAATTTGTTCTCCCAAATTTAAACATTTCCTCGATTGTATTGATAATGGGTGTGTATTTATAAATGCTCCGATAAAAAGTAAAAAATAGATATTACGTGTGGGTTTCGGGTGAATAATCGAAGAAAAATATTTATCGTTTGGAAATTTTCGACTATGAAAATATTTTCTTTTGAAGTTTTTTAAAGTTGAGTAAATTTAAATTAATCGAGTTTAATGACGTATTGATCATCAACTTGATTTTCTCGCGGGTTGAAAAATTACAAAAATACATCGAAAATTTTGTTTACCTCGTGAAACATGTCTAATCATGTAGGCGATTATTCCCCCAAGAGCACGAGATAATTTCAGCAATTTGATAATGAAAGAGAGAGTGTAAATTACAATGTAATTAAATTTTAATTGGTAGAAAAATTGAGTAAAATTTTTAAAAATTGTTAAAATTAATGATCCAAAATTTAATGTAGTGCCTATGCTAAGTAATTAAAAGTCGTATATTTAAAATAATTTGAATGGCAGATGAAGCATATTACGCCAACAAAAAAAAAGCGGAATTAGAAATAGAAAAAAACAATTTAATTGCAATAAAAATCGAAAAAATTTATAACGTGTAATAAAATGGAAAAATTTTCATTATATTGTGCTTCCCCCCCCTCCCTTTCAGTCACTTTCTTATTACCTTTTATTTTAAATAACAGAATTTTATTCACAAAAAAATAATGAAATGAAAAATTTTTTGCTTTGTAAAAATGATTACTACAACCTAAAAAGTATCAAAATAAAAAAAAAGAAGAAAATTAAAAAAAAAATGTTCCAATAATTTGAACAAACAACAGAAAAAATGAAAAATAACTCGTGATCATCAATTAAGGCCAAAAATAACAAAAATTGACCCTAAAATCATTAAAAACTGCAAAAAATTGATAGAAAAATTATTTTAAGAAGTATAAAAAAATCATTAAAATTTGGAAAAATTTAATCCGCATGAAACTTTCAAAAGAACTACCCACCTACGAACTTATTCCAATTTCATATTCCATTTAACCCCCTTATATACTTTTTCAAACAATTGTGACGTCATCAGTGAACAAACAAGCTGGAATTATGACGTCACTTTGGTATAATTTTTAAAAATACTCCGGCGAAAATGTCGTGAATTTTCTTTTTGGATTTTTTAATGGTTTCTTTAGTCAGATAAATTTTTTGTTTGATATTATTGATTTAATTTTAGGTCCCCCCCCTCACCCTTTCCAGCCTTCTAGAAGTATATTACGCATGTTATGTATTTATATCCATCCCCCTACCCTTCTTCTATCACATTTTCTTATCATATCACCTACGACTATTTTTTAGTTCATCCCCTCCCCTCCCCCTAATTTAATTTTTCCTGCGTCACTGAATTTATTAGGTCAAAAAAACAAGCACGTGTCTTGAACAAAGTTGTAAAAAATTTATGTTTTTGAGAAGTTCATGACGTCATTCAAATAGGTTTAAATCATGAAATTTTTATGTTTCATTTTTTCTCAAAATGAGTTATTTTACTTGGAAGTGTGAATTTTTATTCGTTGTTTCGCCTCTGCACAAACCGAATACGACGTCATGTGCTTTTTGATTTTCACGTTGGACTACATTCATCTACCATCTACCACCTTTTTTGTCCAACACCTTCCATGATGGCTGAGCTTTCAAGGACATCCGATTACCCACCTTTGGCCCATTTTAAATTAGTGATCTATGTTTAATACGCATTGTTTTTTCTCAATAATTATGGAAAAATAAAAAAATCTAAAATTCTTTTAGTTTTACATAACTCGACTTAATTTTTAATTGGTGGACATATCAAAGTGCGATAATCAAAGCGAATTTCAATGATTCGCAACATTCCTGAATTTTAACTAATTCCAAATCTAATCTCGTCTGCGATCGATGTCGAATCTCAGATCAAAATCTAAGATTACCATTAATTAAATCCCCCCCGAAAAAAATCATTCAATGAATCGTCCTTTTAAAACATATTAACTCGTTCTAAGGTGCAATAAAAAAATCGATAAAAATTTTCATAAATTTTATCACGCTTTAATGAGAAAAAAAATTTTTCGCCGCGTTAAATACATATACATCTCTCTATTACGAAGCACCATAATACACGAAAAGCTAAACCACATTAATGAATGAAATTAAGTAGCGTAAAACGCGGCAATCTTTTAATAAAGTTACACGCTGGAAAAGCTTTTTGAAATAGTTTCAAAGAAGATATATTTAATAAGATAAATATAGTGTTGAATGTAACCTTTTGCTTAAACTTTCCTTATGCTTTTATAACGCAACAGGTGAAAGTTAATCATAAGCTTGGCGGCGATATTACCTTCGAAAGTTACCTTTTGGAATATTTAAAATTTATTTGAAATGTTTAACGGCATGTTTACACGATGAGATGGATTTTTTTTGGTAGCCCAAAAATGTAATGATTTGGAAAAAATTTGATATTTTTTTGGAGAAGGGTTTCACAATTTGATGGATTTTAATGTACAGATAAAGCAAATAAGAATTTACATAATTCATAGAATATATCGAAATCTTAACCTACTTCTCGTATTTAACCTAATTTTCAAAACAGACAAATTCCACTTGAAGTGATCTTTAATATTACAAAACCAAAGCTTGTGATATTTTCAATGACCTAATTTACATATTAACAAATAAAAATAAATACTTACGATTTCATCAAAAGAAATTTGATCTGGAAGATACAAATTTGGAAGAAAATCGTATTCTTTTTCAGACATACTGTAACATATAGATAAAAAATTACGAATTATTTTTAAATTATGGTAATTATTCCGAGAACAGTATTTCACAATTTGTCAAGTTGGTGTTAATCGATATCGCGTAAGAAAGTCCTCGCTGCGTAATCCTCGTGTACTTGAATGTCGACGGAATTTTGTTGTTGAGCTTTTTGAAATGTTTAAAAAATAGGATGTGGCTGCATATTATTTACATTTGGAGAGTATGTTTATCAATCTCTTTCATAGAGATAATGCTTACAATAGCAAACGAGGGTTTGAGGCTTAGGCTTTATGTTTGACAATTCAAGGATTTCGTTGAGTTTAGACTAAATTTCAGGTAGTGCTAGGAAAGGTATATTTCAGCTGTGATTTGGGTGGAGAAAGTCTCAGAACTCAAAGTGGGTCATGGAGTTTTCTTTTGAATCAAAGAACTAAGTCAAGGGTCTGGAGTCTCCAAAGGATTTGATGTGACTGATGGCACTAGTGGAAATGTCATTTTTAACAAAATAAGGACTCTTGAGTGGTCTCTTTTGAGACTAAGTAAGCTGGAGTGAGATTTTGACAAGAGATGAGTGATCATTTCGCCGAATAAATTCATACAGAAGATGGTTCTCGAGGTAAGCAAGCAAGGAAGCTCAATTCGTTGGTCAATTGGAAGATGCAAATGTTGAAGATGAAGGAGAGGATTAAGGAAAATGAAAATAGGTGCATAGGCCCACCATTGATTTGTCATCAATCGAACCTAACATTTATTGAAATAGCTCAGATCTCATACTGCGAAGCTGCTGCCAAGATCCTGAGAAAAGAAACCAAATATGAAGCTCCAGAGCTCAGAAGCTGCTGTCAAGATTCCCAGAAAAAGAACCAAGACAGCAGCTTCAAAGTCAAGTGGCTGGTGTTAAGATCCCAAGAAAAGAAACCAAAGCTACAGCTCTAGAGCTTGGAAGCTTTTATCAAGTTTCTAAGAAAAAGAACCAAGGCAGCAGCTTTAGAGCCAAAAAACTGGTGTCAAGATCCTAAGCTCTAGAGCTAAGGAGCTACTGTCAGAATCTCAGGAAAGAGAATCAAGACTGCAGCTTCACAGTTGAAGAGCCGCTGTCAAGGTCCCAAGAAAAGAAATCAAGACTGCAGCTCTAAACTAAGAAACTGCTGTCAAAATCCTTGGAAAAAGAACCAGGGCAGCAGCTGTAGAGCCAAGAAGCCGCTATCATGATCCCAAGAAAATAAACCAAGGGTACAGCTCCAGAGCTAAGAAGCTGCTATCAACAAGATGCCAAGAAAAAGAGCCAAGGGTGTGTTTTGAAGCTAAAGAGCTACTATCAAAATTTTGAGAAAAGAAATCAATAATACAGCTTTGGGCCTCTGGAGCTGAAGAGCCACCGTCGACATCCTAAGAAAAAAAACCAATGTTGCAACTTTGAAATTAAGGAGCCACTGTCAAGATCCCAAGAAAAACATCCAAAGTAGCTGCGCTGAAGCTAGAAACAAAAGTTGTCAAAGGCCTTGAAGAAAAAACAAAAGGAGCGGTGACTTCAATGAACCAAAATTCAAGGGCACAGAGTAGGCCAGTCCAATGAAAAGAAAAGGAAACAACTAAGCTGTCACATGACGAGATGAGAAGAGGATTAAGGAAGGATCGAAGATTGTACATCTCCCACTTGACCCTCACAAAAGTCATAGACCATGATAAGCAACGTATAATAGATTGAAATTCAACAATCCATTATCAGACCTCCCACACAAGGCTTCTTTTCCACACAGCCATCATTTTAGCATAGATAACACCGAGTTCAATATCCCTATCGAGTGAAAATTCTCGAAACACACTTGAAATTAAAATTTGCAAAAAATAAACAAGACACGGAACCCAAATATACAACCATGAATCATACGTGACTTTCGAATACGTCAATATTTACAGACAAGGAAGTGAAAAAAACCAGGTCCCTAAAAATTAAAAAAAAAAGATTCATAAACAATGCTCAAGCACAATGGACGACACAATTCGGTGAAACCACACATACGCGCTTTTCCGAGCGAAATTTTCCGTATATACACGTGTTTCAATACATGAATCATTCAACTTTAGGAAGTATGAAATTTCAAGTAGTTTGTTGATACTTTCTCAGCAATAGAGATTGCAACTCGATGGTTTGAAAATGACAAAGCGAAGGTTTACTGCGTTTTGTCAACAACGATAATGTCGATTTGCGTAGAGTAAAAGAACACAATGAATACTTGTGGTTTTGAAATTATTTGCATTTAAATGTACATTCACACGAGCGTACGTATTTTACGTTCTATTTTATAACGCTGAAAATTTTCGCATAATCTTGTGGGATTTTTAATTACTTCAACACGAGGACAATCATTTCGTAATTCTTGCCAAGGTTTCCATTTTTAAAAGCTCTTCAACATGCGGAGAAAAAACGTGCGCTTATCTATTTTCATATATGATAAGATCGATACTGGCTGAAAATTCTGGTTTTAAAGCCAAAATCTCCTAATTTGGCGCGTTTCGCTTTCCTGTTTTTTAATATTCAACGGAATACTTCTATCATTATGCAGGACGAGATTCGAAATTACGTTTTTAATCTCGCCGCTAACTTTTGCATAACAAGAAACCTTTATGTTTACATTTCCGCATCACTTTCATTTAAAAGTCATTTCCGCCTTTTGGAAGCTTAATTGTTACATCTTTCCTTTGAAAGTGTTCACGTCACAAACCGCGTCCGAGAAATAAAATTCCTTTGTGCGAAATTCATTAATTATATTTCGCCCGAGAAAACTCACCCTCTTGAATCGAACGCCGAAACGGAGGTGTTTTTTTTTCCTCAAAAATGGTATTAAATTTTCATCGAATATAATTCCGTCGCAGGAAATTATTTCGTTTTTGTGTTAAATTAATGATGCGTGAGTCGAGTAGCCTCGTGGAGAGGTGTGTAGGCCTGGTTTTCAATTATTTTTAGCCTAATTTTCATTTCTGGAGGGTTAGGCGCTTGAACTTCCTACGAAAGCGGAAATTTTTGGAAAATTTTAATCATTTCTTTTGATAAAATTTTAAGCTACCTGCGTTCTATTTTTTTCCAAATAATAAGTAACGGAATTTGGGTTTTTTTAAGTTGCTTTTGATCTTGGAAAATATCGAGATCCGAAATAGTACCGGAATTTTTTTCGATATTCTAGATATACGCTGAAAACCTGGGATTTCTTAGTAAATTGAGATCATTTTTCAGATTTATTTACTGGAGCAGCCTACTTAAGTTCATGACTGCCTGGTGCCTAACTACCTACTCATGATTTATGTTCATCTTGACCGTCATCTCTTGAGATGAATTTTTGTGGTCCAATGTTACCGAAGATCTTTTATTCTCCTTTTATAATTTTATTCTTGAAAAAAGTACGTTTTGAGATGAGGTTTGGAGTATTCAGCAACTCCTTAGATATGTGGCATAGACATTTCATGCTCAGATTTAATAGCTCCTGAAAGATATTGGACAGGCAAGAACTACTATTGACCTAATGATGACCTAATTTACAGCATAAATGTATCCAACTCATATTAATGATGAGATAATTTGCATTTTTCGTTTAACCCCTTTTTTTGGTAAGTTATATTACCATGAAATTATAAAATACTCGATAGCTCCTTAATAATATGACATAGGCAAAAATTCTATATCACTAATTTTGTAATATCAATTAAGGTCTATCAAAACAGTTATGCAAAATTTTTATCCAAGTTCAATATTTAGGGAGATATTGCGTTTCTAAAACTTGAATGCTCTAGAGCATTCATAAAGTTTGTTGAAGAAGTTGAAGCAAAAATCGTGGAAGTGGATTCGCTTAATGAAGAACTGGATCAACAAACCTATTCTTTATGATTGTAATACTTTTTTTTTTAATTTTCGTTATATACAGCAAGAGAAACTAATATCAAATAAAAATATAAAATATAATTTCGTAAAAAAATTTGTATTCATAAACGCCCTATATTTCTTCTAGCAATTTGCTAGCAATTTTCTGGAAGGCACTTGCAAAAATGTAACACTTTTCCCAGCAACTTGTTAGCAAATTATGCTAGCAAAAATTCTAGAAATAACAGTCTCAAAATCATATTAGTTTTTTGCTAGGAACTTTTGCTAACTAGATTGTCAATTGGGCTATAACTCCTTAATTGGGCGAGATATGTGAAAGTGACAAATAACCTGATTTAAAGTACATAATAAAATATATCAAATTAGTCATGTATACTTTTGGCCTATTTGTCGTATTGAAGGAGTAACAACATCATAAAGTACAAGAATCTTTATAGCTCCTAAAATATTCAATATAATTATGCAAAAAATTTTCATAACTTTTTTTTATGGTACATACTAATTTAGATGCGTCGAATTGATTATGTATAAATTTTGCCTATCTTCGATACTGAAGGAGTAATCTCATCGTAAAGACTAAAAATTTCCATAGCTCCTCGAATATTCAAGATTAGGCAAAATTTTCAATAATCTTTTTTATAGTGCTTATTAAAATGCGTTGAATTAGTCTTATGAAATTTTTGCATATCTTCGGTATTGAAGGAGTAATCTCGTAAAGACTAAAAATTTCAATAGCTCCTTGAATATTCAAGATTAGGCAAAATTGTTATATCTTTTTTAAAAGTATCTATCAGAATGCGTTTAATTGGTTTTGTAAAATTTTTGCATATCTTCAATATTGAAGGAATGTAATATCATTGTAAAAATAAAAAATTTCGATAACTTCTCAAATATTCAAGATTAGGCAAAATTATGTATAACTTTCTTTATAGCGCTTATTAAAATACGTTGAATCACCTCTATGAAATCTTTGCGTATCTTCGATATTAAAGGAGTAATGTCATTTTAAGACTAAAAATTTCTATATCTCCTCAAATATTCAAGATTAGGCAAGATTGTTGATAATTTTTTTCATGGCACCTATCAAAATGCATTGAGTTGAATATAATTTTTGCCTATCTTCGATATTAAAAAATATCATTAAAAATATAAAAAATCTCAATAGCTCCTTAAATATCTACGATTAGGCAAAATTGTTATTAACCTTTTTTATAGTTCTTATTAAAATGCGTCGAATTAGTTATATGTAATTTTTGCCTATCTTTGATATTTAAGGAGAAATATTCTTATAAAATTTACAAACGTTGTCAACTCGTTGAATATTCAAGATAGGTAAACATGACTAATAAGCTTTTTTATAGTATAAATAAAAATGTATCGAATTAGTTATATAAATTTTTGGCTATTTTTGATATTAAAAAAATTATCGAGCTTTCAAGGGGCGTCATGACACAAGGAAAAGAAATGTGAGAAATATAACTCGAATGCCTCGATATGTTTAACTGAAAGAGGAAAACACCACGTACTCGTGATCGAAGTACGAGCCCGAATGTGTATAAATTGTCAATTTTACTTTGTTATGCTGATTATGGAAACGAATAAGTGATTCAGAGTATATTTTCAGGTCACTAAATCACATGTTTGCTCCATAAATAGACGTTCGATAAATGTTGGATTTTCTGTGCTCCACAAAGAGCAATCAAACGAGGGATTAGAGAGGCCCAACCCTAGGGCTAGCAAATATTCTAGAAATAAGTCTCAAAATCATACTAGTTTGTTAGTAGGAACATTTGCTAGCTCGATGGTCAATTGGGATATGGGAAGTTTGCCTATTTGAGGATTTTTTCTAAAAACTTGGGTTCCTGAGAATTTTGAAATTCTTTCAAGCACTAAAATGGTACGTTAAAGGTATCGACTATACGTCGTAATTTTCCGGCCTTCGATGTGAAATTCTCACGGGACGAGAGAGAATCGAAGCGAAGCGTAAGATGAAATACCCATTAGCCGATGTAGGTAATTTGTTTTTGGCGAGAAAAAGAAATAAAAATCAGGCCACGTGACCTCAAGGTAGAAAATCAACGGGAAAGCAGTTTTCGGTGGTAAATCGGCGGCGATGATAACGTCGTGTATTTTATGGCGAATATTTCGACCACAAAAAGAACACGTGCCATTTTACACACCTTAAGCGATGAAAACACGTAGCCGCGGAGAGGTAAAGGTCGTATATGAATGTAACGATATACTCACCATATTTAAGGAATCTCTCGATCGCCTCTCCATCGTTGATTTATTTAAAAACTAAAATTAAATTTTCGTAAACACCAAACCGAACGATAAAATCGAGAACGGATCAATAAAAAGCGCGGAAGAGAAGAAAGCAAAATACGGAAAAACTTTTCGAGCCAGCGTTTGTAGTATCGTTAAAAGTTGGTGCTTTAATACTAAAACGCAGAAGAAGGCTTTTTGTGTACAGGGAGGTATTTACGGAATACAATTAAAAAAATATAGGAAGGAAAAAAAAGGCACGAGGGAGTGAGGGGACACGGAAAAAATTTCGATCAATGAGGGGGCGGCTTTTTCTTTTAAAGGACGGAGGGTGCGGCGCGTACGCAGCTGCCGGAAAAGCAAGGACGAGTTTTCACGCGGAAGAAATGTAATGGGCGCGTACTCGCAGGAAAAAGGCGAAGAGTGAGGAAATAGGCCAATTATTTCGGCTCGTCGCGCAGAATCGTTCTACACTCCGGACTACCTCCTACGTAGAGCTTTTTGACAAATTAGGAAATTAGCCGTTTTTCCGGTACTGGCTAATACCGAACGGAAAACATGATGTGGCGTTTTTTTCCCATTTTTGTATTCTTTTCGTATACTCGAAAAATAACAAAAATAAGGACCACTGGTAGTTCAAGGACATCGGATCCAAAAATACCCCGTCTTCGTGGATTCTTATTTTCGTGAAAATTTCACCAACCAGCGACCCAAATTTTTATTTGTGTCTTGCCGGAAACGCGAAACGCCTGACGCCGCTCCCGCTTGAAATCCGCCGCACCAAGGAGCTCGCCCTCTCGACCCAAGCTCCTTTTCAATTACCACATCGTCGTTAATTTCAACTCTCGAAAAAGACATGATTTATTTAAAACGATTATATCTCCATTTTATTCGCTTTTATGCGTGTAAACAAAATACCAAATTAAGTTACATAATAACCACGCTGCGAATTGTTTACAAGTTACGCCTTGCAGCCCCGCATCCTCTGGTCACCCTTTTCATGTTAAATTCATTTTACAAAATTATTACGACATCGAAACCATCGATGACCCAATTTTTCCTAAGAAGGATTTGGTAAATTTACCCATTTTGTATTATGGATTTTCCATAAATAATAAAAACTCTATTTAAAAAATTCAATATTCAGAAAGGTTACGCCGAATTTTAATTTGAAAAAAAAACATCGCGAAGAAAGATTATTTTCGTTTTCAAACGAGTTCTCGAATTTTCGTATCTATAAATTTTGGCTTATATTTATTTTTCCAAAGCTCCAATGACAGATAGCGAAGTAGGTTAAGGATACCGAACGCCAAAGTACGATGCTTCGTTTTTTTTTTCAATTTTTCAAATCCTTTTTTTTTTCTTTTGAACTCGAGAATCTTTTTTATGCGATTTTGCGGCGAAGAATATTAATGAGAGGGTTGTTTCGATCCTTCAAAGCGAAAAAATATTTCGAATTTAAATTATCTCTTTGGCTAATTAGTCCAGCAATTTGGCCCAAAATTGGCTTCGAATTTGCAAAATAATGGCAAAGGGTGAAAACTGGAATTTCTGATTTGAACCAAGGATTCAATGTCTTTTACGTTATATTTCATTAAAAGATGAGTGACAGGTTCGCAAGTTTTTTTTGGTACTTAATTTATCCTCAAAATCAGTTTCTTGCTTGTATCTTCGCAAAAAATCCTTTTAACAGAAAAATTGCCCAATTCAAAATTGAATCCTGTCAAATTCTACACAAAATGCTGCCAGTAAGTTTGGTTTTATGCAACTTATTTGTTTGAAGAAAGAATTTTATCGCGTGATTTTTAACTAACAATCAGCAATAGCAGATATTGGATTTTTCGCTTGTAACTCAGTGAAAATTGGTTTTATAAAATAAATACTTCAATTCGAAATTAAAGTACGTAAAATTCTGCATAAAATTCGTCTTAAGAAGTTTTAGCTCAGTTGTCTAGTTTTCAAGGTATAAACAAGAAAGTAGAAGGGGTTCCATGATTTTTCAACCTGTTTTTCGTTTCCAAATCTGCGAAAACTGGTTTTATAAAAAATACCTCAATTTAAATTTAAAGATCTTTGAATTCTCTTCAAAAAAAAAGCAAAAAAATTGAATCGCTTAATTAGTTCTCGAATTACAACTTTTAATGATTTTCTGGTATAACTTAACACACACATTGTTAATATGTAATTTAGGCTGAAAAATCATCTATTCAGTGATTTTGACGTATTGCCGCTCAAAAATCAGTAAAGTGGCTTAAATTTATGTTTTATTGATTTTGTAGAAAATTTAAAAGGTTTTAATTTTGAATTGAGCTATTTTGTGATAAAACAGGTTTTTGATAGGTTAAACACAAAAAACCCAATTTATTCCATTTTTACTTCGAGTCACTAAATAAAGTTTTTTTCCAATCAACACAAGGTACATGAATATTTTTAGAGGGGTGGTTTTTGAAATATGCATTTTGTAGAGAATTTTATTGTCTTCAATTTTAAACTTAACTTTTTTCCTGATTAAATTGGTTTTTGCGAAGATACAACCAAATATTCGATTTTAGGAGGATGACGGAGATCCTCAAAAATGAGCACTTTTCGAAAAGTGAATAAATTTTTCCTGCAGACTGAAGTGAAGTATATTTCAAGGATATTTCATTTTAGAAATAAACCAGTTTTCAGATTTTCCCCTCGTTTCACCATCTTGAGGCAAAATATGAGCTTAATTGAATTTTTTACATCTTATGGAAACTTTAACGCAGAAATGAATCTATTTTTAGAGAATGATTTTGTCAATGATGAAATTGAAAGTGGGGAGGGAGGTGATAGGTGGGTTATTTTTGTACTTTTTTTATGATTAAATTTATGGGCCTTTTTAATGTCTGGTTCAAATGATGAGAGGGGAGGGATTCGAGTGATGACCTCCATTTTTAACAAAATTATAATTTTACCTTGTACGTTAAAAACGATCTAAAAATGATAAAAGTAGCGTATATGAGTAATTTTTTCCATTTTTTTAATTTCTTAAAATTCAGGTAACCTTTTCTAGAATAAAAAACATCAAAAATCCTCACACATTTTCATGCAAATATCGTGTAAGTAAAGGAAGTAGGAAAGGGGAGGGGGCAGGGAGATGGATTATGGTTATTTTTCATTCTTCTTTTTGATTTGCTAAAAATGTTTATTTGATAATAAGAATTTTTTTCGAGTATTTTTTAACGAGGGAAAAAAATCTTGAAAGAAATTCATTTCTTATTTTTTTTTCATTTCGTAACTTTTTTTAATAAACCAGCTTTTAATTGCGCTTAATTTCTCTCTCTTTTTTCGTATTGCTGTATTTTTATAAATTATTTTTAATTATAATTAATTACATTTTTTTTATTTTGACAAGTTGAGTGATTTTTTTTTAAATGGTGAACTTTTCGTTAAATCCTTTTGATTTTTTATAAGCTCGAAATTAAACGAGAATAAAATACGTGTCACGAAAAATAAACCACGAAATTTCGGAAATTACAATCCCTTGGTCGCAATTCCACAAAATAATCTTTCAAAATAACTAAAATTTCATAACATTGCATCAGGACCACAACTTGAAATTCCAAATACGAGATACCAAGGTATCTTCAAAGGAAAATTTACCATCTCAATAATCCTAACCCTTTTGGTGAAAGCACCAAAAACACGCCAATAAATAATTCACACCTTGTAGCTTTATTTAAGCATCACAAAGAGGACGATATTGTTCTCCCGGGGTAAAATTACAATACCTTAAAAACAATAGGAATAATTAACGCTTCATTCATATTTACCCGATAGAAAAAGCTACTTTCGGTACTATTTACAAAACACCAATTAAATTTTAAGCCAATACTAAAAAAGCTCCGAGGTTTGTTTGGAAATACGCGAAAATCAATTTCACTAAATTACACCTTTTTATCGCTTTTTGCTTTTGGTGCTATAATTAACGCTTTCTTTAACGCTTTTGATTAATTCGCTTCCGGCAAAGGAGTTTTTAGACGTGTTAAAAGGGTTTCCTTCTTATCATTACGCTTTTTTCGTGCTTCTGGAATCTATTAGTTGTTCGAAAAAAGTGGTTTTTTTGGAGGTTAAACGTTTGAAAAATTTAAAAAAGCTATGGAACACGTACCTTGTTTGTATTGCGTATATTGCATTGATGTTTGAAAGATAAAATGGAAAATACGTTGGTTATTTGAATAAAAAAAAAGATTCACAACAAAGATGAGCAATGCACTGGGTATAAACGACGACTATGATAAAACCAGTAATAACACGAACCTCATATAAATGTATAATTGATTAATTTGTCAGTTATAATCTGAACATAGATAATAATTATCAAGTGGTAATCGTAATCAGTAAACTAAATGTGGGTAAGGTCAGGTATCGGTGTTAAAATTTTAAGGCTAATTTTTTATTTTCAATTACAACCGCAGAATACCATAAAGGAGCTAATATCTTTCGAACCTTTTTTTTTATTATTATTTCACCGCATCACGAGGTATGGAAAACTCGTAATAAACGATTTGGTCATTTTAGATTTTTTGCGAAAAACTCCTCCCTTTAATTCCATTATTAGCTCATTTTTCAAAACATCAGCACGTAACAAATGCCCACGCAACGACCCAATAACCACATCTGACATAATCAATAAATAAAGACGATGCAGCCGCAAACTGATGCTGATATTAAAAATTCCGAAGCCGAGTTTTATTATACGTTAATCAAAGTTTTCGAAATTAAAAAAGCCACGCCTTTTTTTCCGATATTCAAATTGAATTTTGTTAACGTAAGATTCGCCATCGTTTTTATATTCTTTTAATAAAAAGCGAACGGAAAATTTTCAAATTAATATTGAATTTTACGCTAACGGCGATGCTGGTTACGAGGTTTTATTAATTTTTTTTTTCGGTTAATTTCGCCAAACTTGTACCTACGCATTTTCCACTTTTCTCTTTTCACTGCCGGAATAATTTAGCATATTTTAAACAGGTAGAAATTTTCACCCCTCATTAAGCTCGAATGTTTTTTAATGTTATACCGATTCTCGTCGCTCATGATACCATTTACTATGAGAAATCAATAATCGAAAATGTCTATAGGCCTTGTTTACGTTCATACGTTGTAACGCCGGCGTCGAGAAGTTTTTGGCGTGTTTACGTTTATGGAAATGTATTTTATGTAAATAGCCTTCTGCGAATGATGGGTTGCAAATGAATTACGTGGTGGTTAATTTCGATGTAAAATTCATTTCTGTTGGGTGAAGTTGTAACGCTGTTTCGAGTAGATTTACATTAGGTGTTGTTCTTCGTGAAGTTGAGTCCATTTTGTGATCTTGGATAATCCATTTTGAAGAATTTTTCTCCATTTTCGAATCCCTAAATTGATACATTAAATTATGATGAATTTGACCGGTTGAAATTAAATTCAGATTTTGTGATGATGGATAAATAAGAAGTAAAAGTACGATAAACCAGGCAAAATTGATTTCTTATTTCTCTGCTACAGTTAAATAATTGAAATTATTTGTTATTTTAACATTTATTTTTTATATGCACTCAAGTTCTTCATTTTAGCGCAGTAAATTGCAAAAATTTGATAAATTTTGGTAATTCAAGTTATTATTTATTTATATTTTTATTTTTTAATTTATAAATTTAATTTAACATATTATTAAGTTGGTGATTTCATTAATTTCATATATTTTAATGCATGAATGACTTAAATTAAACAAAATACTAACAATTACAACCATTTTAATAGCAAATCTTATAATCTTAATTCATTAAATTAAATTAATTAATTTTATTTAATTTTATTAAAATAAAATATCAAGATATTTACGTGTAGCGGTCTTAAACCAATGAAAAGCCAGTATTTCAGATTCTTATCATTATACGTTATGATTGGCCAAATATTATCAAAAACGTGCAATGACGTCATTAAATAATTGAAATATTTTGGCGCATTTTTTAAAAAGAAAATATGTAATTTTTTTCTTGTTAATGATAATTTATTCTACTGTTTACACAAATACGAAATTCATTTTAAATGTAATAGATTCAGCTGTAATTTAAGGTTTTTAGACTTCAAGATTTTCATGAATTAATATCCAAAATTGAATCAAATTTTGAAACAAATTATCAACCGAAGATTCTGCGTTATCTATTTTGAACGTTGATAACGAAGTCACGTAGGTAAAATGATACGAGGATAATTTTTACGATGTTATTGATTTCATCGAAATTATTGGTGATTATTGATGATCATTTTAAAATTAATGGTACTTGCTGAAGAAGAACAATTGGACGAAACTATATATAGAACGAATGAAAAATAAAAATGTTTGAAACAATATATTTAAAATTAATAAATAATAACACAAAAATAAGCTCAAGAATTTTCAATAAACACAAATAGTAAATGCTTCGAGTTGAAGTAACATAAGTAGTTGTGCTAAATGATCAATAACAACAAAAAATATGGCAAATTATTCAACAGTGACAAGAACAGAAGGAAGATCACAGAATCTATTTCAACCACAGAAGATCTTAAATACATTTCAACTGGGCTTCGTTAGGAAGACGATCAACAAATGCAATGGTATTTTTTCCTTGAGGGAGACTTCAAGCGAATGTTGAAAATTAAGGAAATAAATAAATCAATAATAAAAATTAATAAAACATGAAATCGTGCACGAGAAAATGTGACGTTTGAATTACTCGTATTGAATTGGTTAATTATAATGGTAATAATTTTTTAGGAACCTCATTTCTATATCTGGAACTATTTTTTTTCCGAGTCTGATGTTCATTAATTAAGTCGAATTGACGAAAGTATAATTGACTTGGAAATGTTTTCAATGTCATCACATAAAATGTTTCTTTTTGACATAGTAAATATTAAGTATTCAGCGCTTAATCGGCAAGTTAACTGGTCTTTTAAACTATCAATATTTGTATGAATAAAGCGGTGACATTTTATGAATAAAGCTACGTAACGTGCCTAAGAAAAGTAACTTTAATGATTTAAATTGCGGAAAATGGCGATTTATGTAAGATATCCAAATAAGCTCCGGTAACCAAATCAGAAGGAAGGATGCCTAATTTATCCATTATACTTTCGGCGATTTTTTCCCCTTCTTCGGGTGATTGATCTTTAGTAAGGCAGACCTAAATAATATAAACAAATGTTATTATTGAAATTTCAAATACCTCGAGAAATTTAATTTTACCTCGATTTCAAAAAACTTCCCGAGTCCGTCTACATCATCAATATGAATCCTGGTGTGTTCGATAAGGAATAAATGTCTGGTTTTCCTCACGACGCCTTTAACTCCCAACGACATTTTCAAAACGTTCAATAAATCTCCGCCATGAGGAACGTTACATTTTGAGTACAACGATAATTTCGGACCTTCGACGTCAGGTCTCTCGTAATATATTAGCTCGTATACGGAGTAATCCTATAGAAAAAAACAGGTGAATAGAAAAATAATGACACTGTTAATCTATTAATAGATGATGTAAAATCAATACAAACCGAACGTTTTCTCAGTTTCAATCTACCATTGGGTACGTTGAAAAATGTATCTTCTTGTTGCATTACTTCACCATGGGATAAGCACATAGCTTGTACCTCGGCCATAATTTTGTCATAATCGCGAATTTTAGCTTTAATTTCGACATTTTTATGCACATCTTCGCTGTTCCTCTCCATTCTTAATGGTAAGCTAACGCGAGAGAAAATTGATTTAAAGAAGACTTACGAAGTAGATACGTCACACACGAAATATCACTGAAGTATTTAGCAAAATGAGCAGTCTTTTCACATTTCAACCTTCATCAATCACCAGCTCAAACAGTAAAATTTCAAACTTAAAGCTAACCGAAAAAATTAATCAAGCGCAAACGTAGAAAGCAAATACGAGATATTTACAGCATTTCAGGGTTACCAATGTTCCGATATTAAAATCTCTTTGGTGTAGAAATTTTAAATTGTAAATTTTTCAAGTGAATTTATTTTGTTTTTAAATCACTTGCGAGTTTTAGGCATAAGTCAAAGGGCATAAGTTATTAGAAAGTTTGACATTTATTTCGTTTTAGAAACTCGTCAAATCTGTTTGTTTCGGGAGTAGAAAAAAATACCACATTAAATAGTAGAATAAGTGTAAGTTTGATTTCAAGTTATAAAATGAAGAAAAATTGATTAAAATGTTGTGATCATAAATTTCTACTTTTCGCGTAGTTTTTTGAAAATTTTCAAGTTGATTGTTTCAGAAAATGGAAGAAATTACTATTTCATTATCAGTTTATATCACTGAAATTGAAAAATTGAAAAAAGAACTTGAGCAGACGTCGGCTAATTTATCATTAAGATTTAAAATACAGAGCATGGAAGAAAGGGCAATGCTTTCCACTACGATCGCAGAGCAATGGAAAATTAGCTCGATGTGTCACATTTGATCTTATTGAAGATTTACTTGATCGTAATGTCGAAATTGAAGACAATTTCGATTAATTTTTTTTCTATACATATGTCATCCAAGATAACTCAGTAAATAAAAGTTTCACCTATTATGTTTAAATTGTTATTTATTTTTCGTGTTTTAAAAAATAGAAAAAAATTCCACTCAATAAATTTACATTAGAGCTGGATTTGTTGCATTATTAAATTTAATATTTTCGATAGTAATTTATTTTGAAAAAAGTATCCTTAATCGATTACGTGAATAAATTTGAACAATTTCATCCTCAATTCCTTCCTTCGGTCGAAATATCTCGAATGAAACTGGATTTTATAACGTGATAGTCTCATCAAATCAGAGAAATTCCACGGGAAACACGAAAAAAACAACAATAGTCTCAAGTCTGCATGATAATTAATTTATATATCAGTGGTAAGATGGGGTATTAATGGCATACTCATGTAATATTTACCAATATTGTACATATTTGGGGAATATTGTTATCATCAAATGGAAAGATTTTCTCACCTGCAAACTTTTCAAGTATATTTTTACAATCTCTTATTTAAATTGTATTTTTTTGACTATGGTTATTTTTTAAATTAACACCTCGATTACTTTCATCAGTTGATCACATTTTTTCTTCTGTAAAAAATCTTGAAACTTTCATAAAAAGCAATCCTTTTTTTTATTAGAAAAAAAATAATCATCCTTATGTAATTCTTTTATTAAATTTTACGCGAAATCGGTAACATAATTTCGATTAAAAAAGGGAATATTTTCGTGTAAAATTCTCGCTTCGCGCCGTAGTACGTTTAACGTCCACCCGGAGCGTTGCGATTCGATTACGCGGTATATTGGCAACATTGCATTTACGTTACTTTGCAGCGCTGGAGGTAACTAAATAACCCGTGTGTTTGTGTGCGTGTGTACGTGTGTAACGCCGTAGCGGAGAATTGGAATAGGTTACAACGTACGACTTGCCATCCCGATTAGCTATTTTGTGTTTTGAGAAATTTGTCAAGTGTTTGTGCATCTTTGAATCGGGGTTTTAATAATTTTTTTTTACAAATTATCGACGCGATTTAAACGATTAATTCAGTTATTTGTTTTAATAACGGGAACGTGTTATTTATGTGCCGCCATTTTGTATGTTTCGTAAAGAGCTCGTTTTAGTGCCTTGTTTGTTCGTTTCTTTATGTACAACAATTTATAAATTTTATCAGTTTAAGATTTTAAATTTCGATTGTTTGGAAATTCGGTTTTGAAAATGATCTGAATTGGCGCGATGTGCAGTACTTGGCGTCGCAATGCTGCACTGTTTTAACGGAAATGGGTATATGAACTTGTGATTATGTGTTATTGAGTTCGCCTTTTTTTTTCGTACGATACACGTTAACTGACTCGGTGTTTTTTTCGCTTTTTTGTGGTGATAGTGAGATTTTCTTCAGATGAGTACACGCGGCTTAAAACCTCGTGTACCCACTTGATAAATAAGCATTAACGCTGCACTATGGCTGATATACTTAATAAAGACCCCGCTGTTTATCAACGTGAACGAGATGCTTTTATTCGCGATTTGAAACATTTCCACGAATCACGCGGGTAAGTTGCGTTGGAAAAGTTATCAATGAAAAGTTTACTGAACTAGTACGGGTACCGGTTGATGAATTAAGACCAACTTTGTTGGTAAACAAGTCGAACCCTGTCCAAGTTCGGTATCGCTAATTCGCTACCCCAACCGATGCGTTCATCTGTACTCGTATTTTTCGTAATTTATAGCGAAATTTAGCTAATTTTACATCGTCCTCGAAGCCTTCAATGTTGTACGTGTTTTAACGAATTTTTTGTATTTTTTTTGCACAGAACACCAGCTCGAAAGTTGCCGTTCGTAAATGGGAAAGAATTCGATTTATATCTTCTGTACCATTTAGTTACCGCCAGAGGAGGATGGGTCAAGGTAATTGAATAAATTTCTATATTCAAATTTCAACCGTGAATGCTCTTCTCGAAACCAGAATAAGCCTCATCTCGCTGGATATTTCCCGTTTACTGGAATATTCTCATATTTAAAATGTACTTTTTCACGTATCAATTCGCATGTAAATCCGTTACTCACGTCAAAAGGATACAGTTGTCAGTTTGTCACCGAAAACGACCTTCGCGAGCACGTGATGACGCTCCCTCCATCAAATTTTACACGTATTGATAAGAATTAGTAGAATTTAAGGTAGACGCGGAGATGAATCGGCGGTGGACGGCGGCGGAGAGTAATCCAGCCGTTTGACTTTGTTATCACTGATTTTAGTATCGATTTGATGTTTCTATATCGTGAGGTCATTTGCATCGTGTCGTAGGGCGATTTTAATAATTCGATACTTTTTGATAAAGAAGAGACGAAAAGAGGTGGTATGACTTTGTCACCGTTATTGATACAACTGCGTTTAATTTCGAGGTTGATGTGCTTGAAGAATGCTGAGTATTTTTTAGGGTTTTTCTATTTTTGGAGCGAGAAAAATGAATTCCAGGGAATGAAAATCTTGGACGTTGAACTGGTTCAGCGAATTCGACGGATCGTGACTTTATTTATTTTTTCAGCCTTTTTGAGTGTTTGAGATTTTTTCTAAAAGTATCTTCGATGAACGTGGCTTAAAATTTAAAGAGCCCATTTTGAAGTTAAAATTGCAGGAATATCCTCTCCTCCCCCCTGATTTTTCGTGATGTTTTCAACGATTTTATAAAAAAAATTGTTTGTGAAAAAAATTATAGAAATTGCACGTTTTTCTAGTAATTTTTTGCTCCTCTTTCCTTTCCCCCTCCTTGGCCAATGTTTTTACATTTTTCGATTTTTTCAACTTTGAGCCTCGTTTTTGAGAAAAATATGGAAAACCTCCCCTTGAAAAAATTCTAACGATACTTTTGGAAAAATCAATTCAAAACTGTATCAAAAATATCAAAAAATTGATTCCTCGTGAGGTCAGTTTTCGAATGAAGTTTATCCCAGAATTTTTGTAAATTTTAAAAGCGCATTTTCAAACGTTTTCACGCAGTTTTGATAATTTTTCGAATTTTGAAAACGTCCGATTCGATTTTTAATGAAGAGAAATTGCAAAAAAGGAGTAAAATTTACAAAATGAAATTTATTTTATTCTTGTTGTCGAGTATTTGTCGCAGTTTTTCTTTCATTTTTCGAAATATTGAGGAATTTTTCGTAAAAATTTGAATCTAGATGAAATTTGAGTGAAAAAGAATTGCAAACGCAAGATTTTATAATTATGGTAAACTTTATGGATTTTTGCGAAAAGAACCTTTCTTGGAGGGGGGGGGGGGTTACTAGACTATTTAATTACGATCGTTATTTTGAATGATTTTTATCAAGTTAATTACTTTCGTGAAGTTGTTAAGTAAATCAAATAATATTCTGTTTGAAAGTTCGCCATATCAAAGAAATTGAAAGAAAAACGAATTTTCTTTATAATTTTCCAAAATTAAAATAAAATAGTGACCCAAAAAAAAAAACATAAAATATTCTCTTATTTTCAATAAAAAATTAATGGTAATTAAATTAGATCAAAATGGTAAAAATTGATTAAAATTTAAAAACCAATCAACGTAGTAATTTTTATTTCAAAATATGCAAATTGGATCAACATTTCCTTCACTTGAATAATTTTCTAATTTTTTTTAATAAAAAAAAACACAAAAGATGGATTAAATTACTTTGGAAAAATTCAATGAAAAAACACCTTAAAAGTTCGAATTAATTTTTCATGGAAATTGCTTGTAATATTTATCGGAATACTCTCCCAATACACGAGAAAAAATTACAAAAATAATTTATTGACGTAAATTTTAAAATTTCACTGAAAAAAAAAATGAATTATCGAGTCATCAACCCAGTGAAAAATTTATACGAAATTCGAAGAATTAAAACATGACTTGTGAAATAAAGCTAAATTATTAGAAAACTATTTATTAATAATTCAATCGAGAAAATGCAAAGAAATGGATAAAAAATTAAAATTTTATTCGTGTTAAAAGAGTAATAAAATTGGAAGGAATTGGAAATTGAAATAATAATGACTTTTGATCTTCTGAAGTTAAATAAATATCGTCCTCACGAATACGTCCCAATCCCGATTTAAATATAAATTACTTGGTCGATTTGTCACTTCAGCCATTTTTAATTATCGAGAGATATTTTTCCGACGATAATATGGAATTTTACGCGAATTACATTACACACTTCGACACTTGAGGAGAAATAACTGCGTTGTGGTGTTTAAAATGGATTACGTTTTTTCCAAAGTTCGAGTCGGAACGTTCTGAGAAATATTCATCGAAAAAAAAAAATCGCTATCGGCGATAACGTCCGTTATCAGCGAAGCGGTGGTGTTCTGTACTTTTGGGAAAAATACCTCGGGCGATAGTAGTAAAAAATATCGGAATATCTCAACGTGGCGATGAGATGGCGAGGCGATAATTTCAAAGGAAATGGTAATTTTCAAACGAAAAAGGCATTTTGGGCGTTTGTTTTGATGGGAAATAGGTAACGTCGACGGAGCGGTGCAAAATGCGAATCGCGTTATCACTCTTGACACAGTTTCAACCAAGCTACAGATGCGATGTTTTGGTTGTGATTGCACGACGCGCACACACATGCACGTGAGAGAGATGACTCGTGCGAGAGGAATCACCGAGCCGCCGTGGAGGGACGAGGGAAGGTATTTAAGCCGGGTTACGCGTACGGCGCTACTGTTATCAGTACATCTAGCGGTGGAAATACGGTGCATATTGACTACAAAGTAGTACGGGGAGTATGGGTGGAGGTGGTAGCCGATACGAAGGTCTAACCCGATGAGGTAACGGACGTTTGGGGAGCGCGGGGTGCCGGGACGTTGATAAGAATATCGGTACGACGAACGCTCGGTCGTTGGTCGTTGCCGCCGATTTTTATCGCGAGATGTCGTTACGGCGGAGGGTGTCGGAAGAGCGGTGCCGGATCGCCGGATATGTGCTGTGGAGTGTCGTTGACCAGGTGGTTATGCCTGGAGGAGTGATTTGCATTGGGGATGGCGCCAGAATTTCATTTGGTGTGGTGAGGATCCTCGAGAGGTAGAGTTGCTCGGGTGTGAGTTTTAAGTGAAAACCGTAGCAGGTTGAAGTATCGGTTCTTCATTGAGTCAGTTTTTTTCGTGATCATATGTCCTATCATTTTCCTTGAAAGAATAGTCTTTTGTCTTTTCAATCTACTCGAAGGGATATATTTCTCTGTGGCTAGTTCTGAGTTCATTCAACTTTATTATCTTCATGGGCCAATCGGGGAATTTTAATCTTTCACTGTGGTAATCTTGCAAAGAAATTTTGAATAAATCAATTAGATGATAGCGGAATAGAAAAATTTACCAAACTTAACAAACAGTAATCATTTTTACGATACTTAAATGCTTTTTGAAAAAATTTCACCATCTGTACGGTATGTTAATTTTCACCACAATACGGTTCTAAATTATCTTTGAAATTTTCATTTATTGTTATTACCCATTTAATAGCGTAGAAGTGTTGAAGAATTTTGTGGAAATTTTCACCATAGGAGGGGAGGTGAGGTGTATGGCATGTTTGTTTTTATATCATGATTTCTACTCAAGTCTTGAGAGAGGGAAGGGTGACTTTAATCATGAAAGAAATCATTTTGATTCCAGAAATTACGGGCTAACTTCATTTTTGTAATATATATCGGGTGATTAATTGTTCGTGCCGCCCCCCCCCACAATTTTTTTCAGTTTTATTGCAAATGTTGCAGCAATGGCTTAAACAATGATGAATTGGACATCATTTTTCCATAAAAAATCAAATTTGATATTGTTAATTCACTCTTGAATTGATTTTAATTTTATTTCAACAATTTATTCCAATTTTGTGCAAAATTTTTAGCATAATTATCAGGTCTACTAGAAAAATGAAGAAAATAAATTGAAATATATTAAAATCATCGAAAATGGTCATTTTTCTGGGTATAAATTGTTGGAAAATCGTTGGCTTCAGAATGAAGTCTGTCTTGAATTGTTCTTCCCCCCTCCTCCCGTCAAAATGCTTCTCGTATTACTCTATCTAGTGACGATTTACAGGGTATCTAACAAGCAAGGGTTCAGTCCCGATTTTTTCGGGGTTTGAGCTTTGATTTTAATAATCGAGTCGCGGTTCCGAAGCTGCGTCCGAGATGATCAGGTGTCGAGTGCACTGGTTGAAGTTTTGAGAAATTCGATGCTTCAAACTGCAAGTTTTTCACTGAAAAATTGGCCAAGATATATGGTTTCAAAGTTTAGATATGCCACCTTTAGTATAATTATAAAATATTGAAGGGATGAGGGTGGTAGCTTGAGGAGGGGAAGAGTAAAATTGTTTATTATTTAATTTTTTCAGAGAAAAAATCCTTATATCACCAACGAAAGGTTAATGATGAAATACGAGTCACGTAATTGCAAAAAGTGGAAAAATTTACTCAGGAGTTGCAAAAAAAATTGAAGAAAAATCATGTGTTTGAGAGAGCAAAAAACTAAACTCATCAGGAGAAACGAATCTGCAACAAAATTTCAATCATCAGAGTTTGAATGCAGTTGTCTGCAAAAATTTGAAATTTAAATTACATTGAGCCAGAATTTACGATTTGAGTATCTCCTTAGTACGTCTTGAGCTTTTTAGCTTTTTCCAAGGGTTAAAAGCTTTTACATATTTCAATGTGGTTTTTAATAATTTTTGTTGATGTTAAGAAACAAACTGAAAAAATTAGTCATCTTCATCTCGTGACGAAGATTTGGAGTTTCCATGGGTGACAAACGATTGTAATTTTCAATCCGACGTTCTACCTTTATCTTCAATAGTTCATCAATTCCATCTTCTTCATCTTCTTGAAAATTTCAATAGTCAAAGATTTGAAATATGTCGAGTTTGAAATGAATTTCTTCGCTCTCGCTTCAACTGGGTAAACTGTGGTTTGGAAATCAGCAACGCTAATTATTCGAATTTTCCGGCGAGTAGTTTCACGATCTTAGCTAATTTTCGCGAATCACGTCGATGGCGGTGTTAGCTCGCATGGGCGAATATTTTTCTTTTTATTTTGGCGCGAACCATCGACGAAGTGTAGAGTAGGGAAAAACGTGGGGCGCTCGGTGTGCCTGTGTCTATGCAGCTGATACGTATATCACGCGGTATGTAGTCGTGCAGTACGTTTACGACGACGAAAAGTAGTAGACGATGCATACGAGCGTCCTTCGTTCGTAAAATACCGGTCGGTCGTCATCGATACATGGCGGCGAGCTGCCGAGCACATGGTGAAACGCGCGCGCCAATTTTCAAACGGAAAAGAACGTGTGGCGTTGTGACGGTGGCGAAGTACGCCAGGTAATGTGGACCGGTGCGTACATGCATAGATGTGTGGATGGGTGATTGAGAGTTCGGAGGGTTGCTGAAAGGCTATGGCTGATGTAGAAGTGTTGAGCAGTTGGTTGATGGCAGAAGAGGTTTTAAGAGGATGGTGTGAAGTTTCCAAGATGTGATTTGTACGTGCAGATATTATTTTGAGATGAGGAAGTTTGAAAATTAACGAATGTAGTTGTATGGGCGTGGATGTATTAAACTTAAGATGTGGATTCATTTATGGATCAGTGGAGGATGTTGATGGCAGTGGCAACTTGTATCCTGTATGTCTCAAAATGGCATGTTTAGGAGATCCTTTGTATGTACCAACTGTTCATCTGCAGATACTCCCAAATTCCATTATGGTAAAAAGTGTCCTTCAACTGGACATAATATAGTCTTTGTTCTAAGGAGAAAGTTAATCAATATTCCTGTCCTTTTTCGACTCATTGACCTAAAATTCTACGTATGCAATGATCAATTAGTGTATTAAATTGACTACCGAAAAGAGACACTATTACATATGTAATTGGGATCTTCGTGAACCATGTTTGTATTGAGGAGAAAAACTATGCAACTAATTTATATCCCTTTTCTCTCACAAATCGAAGGTGTATTACCACACGTATCCTCTGATTATCCCTCGGTAGTATCCGGTGGCACCCTTCGTTCAAGTATCGATTTCGTGATTGTATTACTGGTTTCTGGTGGCGTTTTTTTCGTTGTTTTTTCAACGTATTAGGGTTGCTGTCAATTAAACGCGTTACGCGATCGAATAAAATATACCCGTACTTATCGCAGCCTATTATCTAACAACGGTGTTGGTAACTCGACGGTATACCGTGTATTTGGGGCGCTGTAAACCATAAAACGAGCGGGTATTTTAGTGCGTCGACCTTTGCAGGGAAGGAGAGAGTGAGGCGAAAACCCATGGCTATTTCTTTACGTACTTCAAATTACCTACGTAGGTTTTTCATGGAAGAATTAAGAGAATGGTAAATTACAGTCGGCGAAAAATCAATAGAGAATTCTAATTACCAAAGGTACAGACTTGGAAAGGCTCAAAGAAGGCATTTGAAAAGACGAAAAAGCAACGTACAATCCTTCGTTAGTTACAGCGAAGACCGGCGAAGAAAAAAAAGCGTGGCAAGTAATTTCAACGACTGCTGGAGTCGTTATAAGGCGAGGGAAAGGATGCACGCAGAAGACTAGTAGACGGCGAAATGAGCAAGAGAGACAGGCGCTAACGTGTGCGAAACATTTGGCTAATCGGTGCTACACCGAAATGTCGATCGGAATGAGGAACCGGACAAGCACAAGGAAGCGCCGCATCATCGTCGCCGCAATGGCAACGGAGGCGAACGCCGTATGGGAATAATTTTCGGCAATTCGCGTCTTCGCCGAGTATCCTTGATCTGTGATGTATCCGCGGAATGAACAATTTCGACGTGTGCACAGATGTTGATATCCGGGAAGGCTTTGGGTGAGGTTGTAGCGTTGCGCGCGCATCTAGTAGTTGGAGGGATGGAACGCTGGCGTTGAGGTGGCGGCGACGGCGGTTAATTAACCTCACGCAATCGAACGTAATTGATGGCAATTTGAACGGCGAGTAGATGCGTCAAGTATCGATATGGAAGATGCGAGAAAGCGGTGGGAGGACGCGTATTTTTATCGCGTTATCGCGGCCCCGGAATATTTTTAGGTACTTTTTTTATTTCGGTACGCGCGGAAAATATACATCGAAGGAATGTTTTTATAGGGTTAAAAAAAAATTTAAAACGAGAAGAGAAACCGACGGATAAAATATAACTGAAAAAACTACACAGCTGAGATATTTGGCATCAGCGCCATCCTGTCGAGTTTTGAAAAAAGCAGCATTATCGTTGCGGCAGCGGTAGCGTCGGCGGCGACTGTGACGGAGGCAGCGACGGCCGAGGCAACGCCAGCAACGAGCTGAAAACGCGTCGGCAACACGGCAAACAAATGAAAGGCGGGTGATCGGAGAGAGCGACGTAAACCGCACACACAGATCGGATCGCAGTGTAGGGTATGCGCCGAGGTAACAGAATCGAGCACGAAGAGGGGATTGCGCTGTGCGCGTAACAACGTCACAGACGCGAAGAGGGTAACATACGCTGCTGCTTTGTTGTACGCGTACGGTTACACAGACTGAGTTAGCGTGTGTGTTGGTAGTGGTGCGTGTTACATGTGAACGCGTGCGAGTGGTTGTAACGTTGTAGTTTCACATTTTCTCCTGGTCGGTGTTTTTTTTTTCCTCCTTGCTGTGTTGTAATACAGTGAGGCGAACGTAGGATAGCTGGCAACGTCGCAATTCCGAATTGAATTGTAGCGGAGTTGCGCGTTTGCGTGTTTTTTCTCTTCGATGTTTTAGGTTTGGGTGGGTAATACCGTGAAGTATTTGGATGGAGGACGAAGTGGAGTGTTAACGAACCCACATCTCTTCGCTAATCTGTCTCGATAGCTGCGAGTTTTTTTTTCAGTGTTACCGCGTGTAGCGGTGTTGAAACGGAATGTTAAAGGTGTGATAGCGCGAGGAATTTAATTTTTTTTTCTCGGTATTTTTAGCCTCGCCGCGGTTGGGTTTTCTGGCGCTGAGACGGTGATAACGGGAGCCGGCGGATTGTTTGTAAACATAGGTGTTGATAAGAGTGGTTCAGGTTCGACGTAAGTTGCTCGTCGGATTTACAAGGCGGGAGTTTTTCCAAGCGGGTTGGAGATTAGGCGAAAAGCGAGATTTTTTCTCGGAGGTTACCAAGTTGAGGGATTCAAAGGGAAAGTCGCAGCTGGATGTGGGAATTTCTGCGGCTAATGTAATGCGAAAAGGATAAATTATTCTGTCAGGGTTGTTTATCTGTTCAGCGGATAAATTCGGGTTTCTTCGAGTTCCTTGCGAGGAAATTGTCAAGTTGATGGGAAATTGATAAGGTTGTTTGCGTTGTCGTTCTGGGTTTTAAATTTTTAATAGTGCTCTTTTTGAGTTTTGTGGAACTTTGAGATGAATTTTAAATTTGTGGTTTTTCGTGTATGCGAACTTGGATATGGAATTTGGCAATGTATTCGTTGATTTTTCCCGCAGAAAGGCATCGGCCAGAAAATTAACGAAGTTGGGGTAACCGAAGTTCTGCTATGAAATATATATTCTGTGGAACGACAAGATGTGTTGGGATTATATACATCGTGAATAATTGACCAATAACTTTTGCAGAGTGAACTTCTGCTCATTTGTGGGGTTGATAATTGATGCAGAACTTTTTTATGGCCTGTTTGCTTACGTGAATTGGGTATGATCTCTGTAAATTGGAGCTTTATTATAGAATTTATTCTTTTTGCTGACCTCCAATTACTGACTTTTAATTGTTGAAAGGATATTTAAATGTCATGTACATGCTTCTCCTTGATTTTTGCTGTAATGGAGTTACGATGGAACTGAAAGAATACAACATGCTTTTTATTTCTAAGAGTTATTTTAAGAATTTGCTTAAGGAAGTGTTACCCTTGGTCATGTTGATAAAAATTGAAAACGTTTGTAAATTGTGTGGTATACGGATTGTGTTGTCTACTAAGTGGGATGTTGATAAGATAATAATGTTCGGAGTGATGTTTCAATTTTAGAATGCTGAATATACTTTTTCTGCGTTGATTCGAGTAGGTAAGTAGTGTTTTTTTTCTGTAATCAGAGTATGTTTCTTGAACCTTGTATTGCCAAACCTTCATGAATTTTAGGAAGTTTTATTCAAATTTGGTCGTGGTAATGTCCGTGAATTAGAATTTGATGATTTCCTTGATTTTCCATGAGTTTGGGTGTATCTGTATCATAAGTTACAATCATTGTACTAAAACCAAATCTATTGTTTCAATGTTCATGATTAATAAAAGATGTTTTGGAAGTTTCTGTTTTCTTCATTATCCAACTTTTACGAAGAAATAAACTTGAAAGAAGTGGTATCCAGAAGCGCAAGAGAATAATACCTCAAAATGAAGAAATAGTGAACATATTTCTGAAGGAAAATGTAAATCCAATCGAGCTATGTTGAAACCTCCACTAAAACGATCAGTGATTGATAAGCATTATTCGATGCTAGATACATTGCAGAATGGTATCCACGGATGAAGAAATCTTTTGAATTCTGAAAGAAGTCGAAAATCGTAATGGTCAAACTATGTCATCTTCAAAATGCAGTTGTCAGTCATAGAAGAAGGCTGTGTTGCCATAAATGAGTCATCTTGTATTCAGATGTTCTCTTATTGGGTCATCAACTAACATTTATGGAGACTGTTGCCATTTTGATGGAGAAACTTTGTTGAACTGTGCTCCATAGACTATTCAAGGTACTGAGGAGCGAAAAATTAAGTTGAATGATTTAACAGCCAAATGAATCCAGAGGAAAAATTATTACCAAATTTTACAGAAAAAAGGAAACTGAAAAAAATAATAAATTCCGTTCTCATAACGCAACTGAAGGAGATGCGGTGTGTTGACAGATCGAAGACAATAGACGTCGTGGTAATATACAGAAAAAGCCGTTCGAACGAACCACGCGTACATTGCGTACACCTGTATCGAAGACGTATCGGCTAAAAGGTGGTTAATTTTTTGGCGGGCGAATTATAAAACGCCGGCGACCCGACGAGAGGCTGTGATAAGATGTTATACGTGTGCTACTGGTGTAATATACGCGATGATGACGACTGCGACGACGATGGGTTTTTTATCAGTACGAAACGCGCGCGGCGGTTCTTTGGGTTCCTTGACCCGTTTTGTAGCATGTATGCGTATGGTGGCATGGCGGCAGTTGGGATGGTGGAGGGGCAAGGCGCGCGCGTACATTGCCGAAATAACGATGATGGGATCGGTACGAGGTGTCTCATCGCGAAAGTGTAGTATCTATGTGTTGATACGCGTCGAATGGGTTGAGTGCACGGGTGCTCTGGCGGGGGTGGTAATTGGTTATTAATGCGGCGTCGATGAGACGTATGTGGAGGTGAAATTTTGATGGGTTCATGATGGAGAACCTGAATGGTTAAGCGATTGACGTTGAATTGTAATCATCGATGTGGAAGCTCGAATAAGGACTGAAGGAGGATGTCTTAAGTATCGGATGAAGATTTTTTTGAAGGAAAAAAAGGCCGCTGGAACAAGTTTAATTAACGTATCGAGAATTTACCTCGTGAAACTGAATTCACTTTTGATAATTATGGCGCGTTTGCAAAAAGTGATGTATTTTCAATTAATAGTCCTGATTCAACTGGTACTCAAATGTCTTGAAAATCCTTTGGCTTATAATTATACCTTGGAAGTGATCAATGAAAAAAAAAACAAAAGATCCTCAGATGAAAGGACTGGTCCATGAGACCTGAGACGATACACCGTGTTGCTGCAACAATGTAACGAAACTGAATGTAACGTTGTGTAAACGTCGAGCATTTGGGTGGCATTAGCTGGCTTGAACTGCCAAAGAGTGCCAGCATAGTTTTGCTTTTGATAAGCGCAACGCGCGCGCTTTTCTTCCTCTCGTTCTCTCTCTTTTTGTTTGGCGCGCGCGTCAATAGCCAGAAAATAGTGGAGAGAAGCGAGAGGACGAAAGCACGCGACGACCAAGACGGCGACCAGGAAAAATCACAGTACGTTTGGCCTAATCACTCTTCGATAATTTCCAAGGGCAACTGCATAGACGTGGTGTATCATTCAGCAGACAAAACAGAGGGGCGGAGAAGAAGCAGAAAAGCGGAGGAGATTATAACATGTCTGTGCATGAAATCGGCGTCGTCGCGTCATAGTCATCGCGAAGGAAAACCTTTTTATCTTGCAAAGGGGCGCCTAGACGTTTGAAGAATTGCAGCAATAGCAATGGCAAAAGGAGATCCGTAAAAATCTTTGAGTGCATATCCGTTTTCAGATATCTGATTTTTGTTATGTGGAATTGATGAAATCTTTGAATTTTCAAAAAGATGTTTGATTGATGAAGCATGGAGAGAATCGTGGACTGAGCTAGAACATGCACAACATTAATTTGTTTGTTCAGCTAGCAAACTGCTCCATCCGATAAATACCCATTATTGTTTTTAAACGCTTTGTATGCGGGTGTTATTATTAAAAATGGCGTGAAATCGATAAACTTTGTATGAGTCAGTTGACAAAAAAAGACTCGACGATGTGAAATTTCCGAGTTTATTTTAAGCTTGAAAATTGCTCAGAAGATTAGATAATTTGAAGCACAGAGCTCTCGTTTTTTACAATGGATTTTATGACAAGAATCAACAGAAGTTGTGGATAGTGGATGATTACTTATTGTAATAGAAAACCATCAAGTTTGATGAGCCTTTCCAATGCTAATGAAGTTCGGATTTGAACTTTCCCCGCTCCATTTATGCTGTTTTTCATTGTGTTAGATATATCGCAAAACCACGACATGGAGGGGAGGGAGGCAGCCGTGTTATACCTATGAAGTTAAATAAGTTAAGGACAGGGTAGTGTCGCATTTTACGAGTGTGTAAGGCGATACTGTCTTGCCGGTAGCCATAAGAATTAAGCTTTTAAGATAGAAAATAAAAGTGTACGCACGTGTTCGCCAATGGTTTCTACGAGTTTTTGAAAAAACGCAAAGAAAAAGGGAATAAGCAGTCAGGGAGGTCAGTTAGTCTTTTTCGGAGAGTTGAAAGGAGAATATCTTGCGGTTTCAAAAGTGCCTGAAAGTCAATTTCTGCAATTGCTAGAATTATTCATCTGTAATCCTCGATCAGATGCTGAAACATGAAGAGCCAGCAGTTTTAGTATCCTGGAAGTTGCTTGATGGACTTGTGGCGTCACAGAAGCATTTTTCTGGACTAGTTGTTAACAATAACACAACGTGACGTCAAAAGTGATGTAAACCCACTGTAGTAGTAGCCAGTATGGAAATTTCGTTTTTAACATAATGTAATAAAAAATTACGGCTTCAAGACTAATTTGATTAAAAAAAAAAAAAAAACGACAATGATTATGGGACACGGAAGATGGCGTATGACGGGTGTAGAAAGAAAATAATGGATTATGATGTGAATTTGGTGGACTCGTTCGCAAATGTTGCATTCACGATAACGATACGATAAAAATCTTGAAGCTGGCATACCTCGGTAACGTACAGAAAAGAAATGGTAGCGCTAAACAACGCAATAAAAAAGAAAAACCCAACAGGTTTTTTGTAACATGTCTCACGTTGATGAAGGAAATCTAAGACAATACCCTAAAAAGGGACTTTCAGCGACGACAGAGGACAGATCCTCGCTTACGGCTAATTTCGCCATTGGCTCGTCGCGAAAACAAACTCGCTACCATACCAAGCACCGTGGTAACACTGACTTTCTCGTTAGTATGCGGTTTTACGAAGGATAAAGCGCAGTGCGACGCGGAGGGAGGTTATCCGATCGTATTTTCGCCACGGTCGACGTGGATTCGCCTGCTAGCATTTGTGTATGTGTATGCGTGTCCGTGCATGTGTTACGAGCGGTGCTGTTGTTGAGCCGCAACGTCGGTGGCGGCCGAATGGTGTTAAAAGTCTGACGACGCGGTGAAGCGGAGAGGCGATCGAGAGAAACCCTCGCGCACACTCGTAGACGCACATAAAGGGTGGCGCGAAGTGAAGCGGGCGATCGTTACCAACGCTTTGTATGACTTCGGATAGTTTCAGCACCCGTTCCCTTCACCCTTTCGTTGGGCGCTACGCTCAGGAGCAGTGTTGCCACATGTGGCAGTATCATCAAACGTGTTCGTATGGATTGTACCCAGATTACCCGCATTAAGCGCGTTTTCGATTTGGCAACGTTGCGATGTGTGTACATGCCGCTAAAAAGTTATAAAACGATGAGTAGCACATGGCGAAGAGTATCAGGGCGGGGTGACGAGTTATTTTCAACGGACGCGTAGCGCTGTCGCGTAAGCGGCGTTTTTCGGCGATGTTGTCGAATTTAACGAGCGTGTCGGTCGCGTTGCCTTGGGCGCGGTATGGGCGAATTTCGCGGTTTTCGCGGTATCTCACACCGGCAGTTCTTTGTTTTTCATCTGCCGATGATTTACGCGTCGCGAGGATGTAGAAGAGGGGATGCGTGGCCCGGTATAATGGAAATATGATGGATATCGATTGCGCTACGATGGTTTTGCTACGTTGGTGTTTTTCCGTCGCAGCTGGGAATTTGGCGGCGTCAAACGAATCGGTCGCGCGGTGCGATTCCAGGGCTTCCTTGGCCGCCGGATTGGGTTATTTTTAGGAGGATTTACGAGCCGTGCTTTTTCGCGTCTGGACGTGCGACGCGTTGAGTTGGTTTTGGACGATGTTCAAAATTATTATAAGTCTGCCGATATAAATTTAGAAACGATTTTTTTCTTCGGATTTTCACGAGCTGTTTTTCTTCGCGTCTATTGAACGCGACTTTGTCGATGTACTGATTGGAGGACTCGAGGTATTGACGTTTGCTAGGACCTGGGACATTACCGTATCGCAGACACATGGTAGCTGTCCGGGTTCACGTGCGTACCACCACAGCGGTAGTGTTTACATTATCTCAACGTGGCAGGAGGAAAGCGGGGTAGCCTAAGTAGGTGATTTTGGCGCGAAAACTACGCAACGGAACGATGCGGCGTGTGTGAATGCCCTTGAAAATGCGTTCACTTTCACCCGACCGAATCGAGTGTTGGGGAAAGGTTCCGGAAGGGGCGAGGGGTAACGGAAGTGTTTTTTTTGTCGTCTACGCTGTTAATTCTCATCGCCGATGACGCGTTGAATTACTCGCTGGACGAATCCATGCGAATTTGCTGAAATTGACTATTTGATTGACGAAAGTATCGAGATGACGATGAGATCTTATGATAGTTGACTGTGTCCTCGCTGCCACTGAAAATATTAACGAATCAGTATTTAGATAGCGTTGATTACCCACCAATATCGAATGCAGGACGGGAAAGTGGGGTGAAAAGGAGTTTGGACGAGGCGAAAAATATTCCTTTTCGGTATTGCGTCTAAAGCCGAATAAACTTTACACAAGATTGCGGTATAAATGCGGTAGACATTAAGACGAGAAGAGGAAACAGAGAGAGAGTTAATTAAAGAGTAATTACCGTAGATAGTGGTTCTGTGCTCTGCGGTTGTTTCTTTTATGTTTCTCTTTTTCTCTCTGTGAAATTCTGGGCTAAGTTTTTTTTCCTCTGGTGTTCTGTTTCTGTATGCGTCGTGTGCTGCCGATGGTAATTGAGGTACGAGATGGATATGCGTTTGTCTGTTGTATTAATCGTTAAAATTCGAGTATTGGTGAGAAATTAGAGATGTGAGAAGTGATGCAGCGAAGATGGTGTAGCGTGAAGTACCACGTCGAGTTGATTGGTTATTTGAAAGGTCTCTTTGACGAGTGAGATGTGTGTGTCTGGTCTTCCGAAAATATCCCGAAAGGTGTTGTAGGCTTTTACCGCGACCAGAAATTATTAATAAAATGGATTTTATCGGTTTGGTAAATGTCCAAGTAAATATCAACGTCATTGGGAGGATTTGCGATCGAATCTTCCCTCTTTTTTTTCGTTTCACGCGGTAGCCACGTTATCGAAGTTTATTTTCGGCCTGCGAACATCGTTTATTTTATCGAGAAGGTGTTTTTTTTAAGCGTTTATGTGTTTATAGCGACGACACGTAAAGATACGAGAAAAAGGAAGGAAATTAAAGAGCGTTTTGCGCGATTAATACTGGAATATTTTTTTAATGTTTCAGATGAGAGTTACTTAATTAAAAAGTCGAGAAAATATGCTTAAAATAAAAGGAGTGGCGTAATTTTATTTTTTATATCTTTTATATGTTTATTAAACGTGTTTAATCAGGTATTATTTGATGCGGTTCCATATATTTAAATTTCTGGATCTGGAATTTTCAAAAAACGAGTTATTTGTCCGATTTACACGTTTTGTGGATTTTTTTCAATTTGGTAAAAAAATTAGATTTTTTTTGGAAGGTGATTTTCAATTAGTCGTGTTGATTTGAAATTAAACGAAATTGTAGTAATTAATAGAATCATTTGTACCTTTTATAACTTTAATTTGTTGGTAATTCATAGCAACGAAGGGGGATGAAGTAACATTGTCCGAAAAAAGCTGGCGCAATAATTTCCAAAAGTTCATCACGACGAAATTGGAAATCTCACTAATTGGTGATGAAATTGATAAACTTCAATCTGAGGAACCGGAAATGGTCGTCTTGATACTATTTGATATCTCAATGCAGTCAATTTTTTTTCACCAATATAAGTTAAACATCCAAGATGGATCAGCTGCTCACCACCGTCCTCATTTGGCCACCGTTCACGTGGAAGTTACTAAAGCACCGGTAACGTACACGTGATACACGTGTCACCACGTGTATTCGCGACATGCACGTACAGGAGCACTCTGAGGTCGCGGAGGCCGCTTACGAAGGCGGGAAAGCGTAAGAGGCGAGATACTCGACATATCAACCCGCCGGCCGACGTCGGATCGTCTGGTGGCGCGAGTTGTGCGAGTGAGAGGGAAATACACGCACACAACGCTCTGGTGTGCGTAACGTACTCCGTTTAGGTCTGGGCTTACTGGTTGCGATGACGTCAACGCGGTGCGGCGCTAGCGACGGCGACGACGAAAAACACGCGTATACGTGTCGGAGAGCTGCGGAGATATCCCACGTGCCCCGCGAAACGGCGAAAAAACCACGTGCTTTGGGCCGTTTCGCAACGGCGAGGTTTTTCCGCGGGCGGCGGGCGGTCGGCTACGTCGTACGTGGAGTTTTTGGTGCTCGGTGGTCGGCGGAGGTCGCTAGTTTGTGTTGACGTGCTGATAGCGCTGGCTCAGACGTGTCTCGGTGGGCCGGTGATAAGGTGAATGTAGCGTTGTTCGTGGATGGGTGTGATCGAATTCGGTGTTCGAGGATGGAAGCTTCCGGAAGGGGTTAACGGTGGTATAACGAAGAGGTCAGAGGTGGATGTACTGTTGGGAGGGTAATTTAGAAATTCAAGTGGAAATTTGTTCGAGGGTGATTCTTCGAATAAGACGACCTATATAAGCTGGATTTTTACGAGGCGTCGGAAGGAAACCACGATGATGTCATTTCCTAATCAATCCTAGGGAATGCGCTGATGATGTCACATGTTATGGTGACTTCTTTCGAGGGTGTTTTCGCTTTGTTCTTGTAATATCTTATGAATGGTTTCAATTTTTTAATGATTTCTAATTTTGGTTTGTTGTCTGATCCTTTTTTCAATGAAAAATTGATTGAAAATGAACAAAGATTTGTTGAAAGTCAAGTCCGTCAAAAAAATAAATTTTCGAGTTTCTCTTTAAATTTTACTCAAACGTGAAATAATAAATAGTGATGACACAAGTTTGAGTATAAGTCGGTGGGAGGTGAAGAACGTGGTTGAAGATCAACTTCCTCTGCCGAAGATTCTCACCAAGTCACTTTAATATTTTCTTTATCAAATTGTCGTATTTATGAGAAGTATTTTTCTCGGTAAAATATTAATTAAGATTGTTCTTGTTGATCGGTGACGTCATCACTGACATTCCCAAAGTATTGTCAAGTTTTTTTGAACGGATTATAGGGGTTTTGAAGTGATGCCAAGTCAATTTGTGGAATATCTAACGTTCATTTTTGGGAATTACGTATTTCCAAAGGTGATAAAATACATCGAATATTGAATGTTTGGTTGTATGGATGAATAGCGTGATTAAAAGGTTTATAGGGGAAGGGGGAGGGTTGGGGAGAGGTATAACGTGTCTACATGTGTTTAATTAATTTACCATAACTTCCTCGTAGTCATTAATTTTTATCTATGTTTGAGGTGAAATCTAATTGATGTTATTTGCGCGCCATGATGACGTCATCTTCATTATTTGTATTTGTGGAGGATTAGTAAAACCTAAGTAGTTTATTTTTTTGTCGGAATTGAAAAATTGAAATTTTTCCATTAATTAAGACATTGATTCGAAAGGCTCTGTTTTTTTTTTGTTCTCCAATCGAGAAATTTTCATCAACTTGTATTGAAGAAAAATCCTCGTCCTATAAAACGAATCTTTTTTAATGAAATATTTCGTCTTAAGGTGAACCGAAGGTGATAGAGATATTCATTATTTAATCCAGAGAGGCGTTACCCTTTTGCGTCGGTCGAGCTAAATAGATTATCTTCAAACATATGCGATGAATTAATTTCGATTTTTTTCTGTTTTTCTGTACTATCAGGTCAATCAAAGGAACGAATGGGGCTCGATTTTGGACCAGTTCGATACGCTGAAGCATTGCGTAAACGGCGAAGTAGCACTGAAACAAATTTACTTAAGGTAAGCGACACGTTTTCGTTGGTTTTCTCATCAATATGGTTGTGAATTCGACGAAATACGTGGTTGGAATTTTTATTAGTGTTGTGACCGTGTATTAATGGAGAACGATGCAAGAGGACGAGTAAAGTTCGTAGAACGTATTAACGTGCCTAAGAAAAGGAAGAAAAAATTACGAAATGTAATGACGCGGTAATGATGATACTACCACATGCGTACGAATTTATTTACACGTCGAAAAATGACGTTTTGTTGTAGAAAGAAAAAACGACGTTGACTCGATATTAGGTATTATTTTTATGGAAAAAAGGAAATGCGTATAATTTTGGCTGAAATTTTCATCATCATAAACTCAAAAACTGGTACCCCTGAAATACGTTATCGGGCGCCGTACACTCTAAAATTCCCCCCTTTTTTTCCCATTAACAAAATGGTAACACTTGAAAGGTCTCTTTACCGAGAAATTCGTTTTTTTTGTTCCGTTCGAAATACACATCATCGAGTTAGAAAGGAAATTGACAGGTGAGCGAGTGTAACGGAAACGCGACCTGTGTAAATATACCTCGTGGAAGAAGGGCAACCAGGGGGAAAAGTTACGCGTAGTTCGACGTTAAAAAGAGGCACATTGTCGTACGATGTCGTCGTTTCGTGCATATACCGTATATAGCACGTATGTAAATTAAGTATTGTTGTAGAATCGTACACGGTGTTTCGTCTACCGTGCATTAGCTGCCAAAGAGGTTTTTTTCTTCGAATCGTCTTTCGTATACCAAGGTGAAGGAACACGAAACGCCGTGCTTTCCTGATGGCATCGCTATGCTAATGGACTAGAACGAATATGACGTGGAATCGCGCAAATAATAGGTAAAGTTTCCGCGTGGAATATTGCATTGTGAAGGAAACGCTGTCGGGTGGTTTGCGGCGTCTCGGTGTCGAAAGAGAAATGATGCTAATTGCGAGGTTTTGCGTTCCGAATTGATTGACGTGTTTCGCCGCAGGATTTACTCGTCGTTGAAGTTCGATTGTGATGAAATGTACGAGACGATGAGTGAAGTTGTGTGAATACATAAAGTTTTCGTAACATGCCTTGGTTACCTTGAATTTTGGTGATTTTTATCGATATTTTTCGAAATTACCTGAATTTTTGTTTATTACCCTAAATTTACTGTAATTTACATCAGTTAGCCGAAATTTACCATAATTTACGTCAATTACTCAAAATTTACCGTAATTTACGTCAAGTACTCGAAATTTACCGTAATTTACGTCAAATACTCAAAATTTACCGTAATTTACGTCAATTACTCGAAATTTACCGTACTTTGTCAATTACTCAAAATTTACCATAATTTACGTCAATTACTCGAAATTTACCGTACTTTGTCAATTACTCAAAATTTACCATAATTTACATCAATTACTCAAAATTTACCGTAATTTACGTCAAGTACTCGAAAATTACTGTAATTCATGCCATTACTCAAAATTTATCCTAATATATGTAATTACCAAAAATTTACCGTATTTTACGTCATTACGAAAAATTTACTGTAATTTACGTCAATTACCTAAAATTTACCATAATTTACGTTACTTACCTGAAATTAACGATAATTTACCTAGAAGCTATCTCATAACAACTTGAGCTATATTTTTGTAATTACAAATCTGGAAATCATCTTGACCGTTTTAAAAATGTGCGAGTCTTACCTTTTATTCGGCTGTTACATGTAATTACCATAGTTTTGCGGTAAATACCGAGAAATTGTCATTTAGTAAGTCGTCAAAATGACTGCCTTGAGCTTTTTTCGCATAAAAAAAGCCTGGTAAAAAGATCAGGCACGAGTAATTTCCTGGTAATTACCACCGATCCTAATGGTTCATCATTATGTACAGATCATGTCCTATTTTTTCCTGTTAATCACCGTCAAGAAATTACTTGGTAAAATGACTTGTAATTACAAGTAATTTGTTGGTAATTACCGGTAATACCGTAATTTTCCAGTAATTTCCACCGATATTGATGGTCATTATTAATTACCAAATCTGCTGTATTTTTGTGTTAGTTACCATTAAGAAATTGTTTGGTATAATTACTGGTAAATACAGGTAATTCGTTGGTAATTACTGGTAATACTTGTAATTTACCGGTAATTCCTACAAATTACGGTAATTTATCCTGTAATTACCTTGCAATTGCGTTGTGGTGTAAAACTTGAAAAACACATTTTTACAGTACCCGGGTAAATTACCCGTAATATTTGGTATTTCGTTTGTAATTTACCCGTGTTTGGTATAATTACTGGTAAATACAGGTAATTCATAGGTAATTACTGGTAATACTCGTAATTTACTGGTAATTACTACAAATTACAGTAATTTATCCTGTAATTACCTTGGAATTGTGTTGTGGTGTAAAACTTGAAAAACACATTTTTATTGTACCCGGGTAAATTACCCGTAATATTAGGTATTTCGTTTGTAATTTACCCGATGAAAATGGTAATTTTTCAGTAATTACCAATTTTATGGAAAAATTTGGTATTGTTCATTGAAAATGAATACAAATTACGTGGTAATTATCGGAAAGAATTACATTGTAAATACCGGTAATTTACGTGTTATTTCCGAGCGGTGTGAACGGTAAAGCGGATGCGATCGTGATTCAGTATAACACGTGTTATTACTCCGTCAATGTGATTTTCTGTATTTTCGCGGAAATTAATTTTTTTGAATTAACTTGACCGGTAATTATCAGTTACGTGGAAGATCGTTTGAAGTGAATTATGACAGAAATGTTGCAACGTTGGTTTTTTTTTCGGTTTAATTAAAGGCGGTGTTTATTTAACGCGCATATTATTTTTCGTTTATATCGAAACGCTTGCATCGGGAGCGTTTTGCGGAATGTGGTTGAGAAATTAATCACGTGTCCGGGTTGCACGTAATTAACGTTCGACTGGAAGCGTGAACGAGCGCATTGGACAATGAGTACGATTAAGGCCGTGAGGCAAGATTGACGCGGGGTCGAAGGGAGCTAAGTGAGGTATCTGTGAAAAAAAGACATCCACTGTGACCACCTACGCGCGTCGGACGTGATATGAAAGCGATAAGTACGCGGTGCTTTGTCGACGCGCAACTTTTCGACGTTCGGTCGCCGTCGGCGTTCGAGATTTATCAAAAGAATGATGGATGAGTTTCGTATGTTCGGTTGGTCGTCGATGTGGTATGGAAATTATAGTATAAACGTAATGTCGCTGATTCGTGGCGAGTCCGAAGTGGAGGTTATCGAGGATGGCGATAATAGAGGGGCCCAGGGTGAGTTGATTTTTCGCGCAGTGGAAGACATCGGACGTGGTGTGTGGTGGAGATGGAGCACACGATGTCTGCGATTCGTGCAAGTTGTGGCGAAAGGAGTGCCAAGGTGGTGTGTGCTGGATGTTGGATGTATTGGCTAAGATGAACTTTGGAGGTTGTGATTGTTGGTGCATTTAGCAACTGAGAGGATTTCATAGGACTTGGATGTGGTTGCCAGGTGTGCTTGGAAAGTAGTCGCGAATAGTGAATTGTATGCATGAAGGTAAATGGTATTGATGGTGCGTTCTGTGGACGCGAAGAAGTGCCTGGAGTTATGAACGTATGGTCGAAAAAATTAAGCATAGCCTCCGGTGTTTCGACGGTGGTCGCGAATTCATCAGCGAGCCCGAAGTTTGAGAAATACCAACGTAGTGCTCGCGAAGAGACGAATACGTTCTCGAGTATGCGACGAAGACGAGCAAACGATGCGACTCCGGAGGAACCCGTGAAAACCCAGAGGAAGGGTTGAGAGCGATATCGGAAGACACGACGACGACAGCCGAAAACGTGAGAGAGGCGTACGATGTTAGCGAGCGGGGACGCGCGAAGTATACGCGAAGAAGAATTGGAGGGGGTGGCGAAGTGAAGAAACGAGGCGGGGAGTGTGGCAGGGGGAAAGGACACCTTAGCGGCGAGAGTAGTGCGTGTGTAATGCCTTTTAATGTTACTGACCTATATCGACGGTGGTAGTGGTGCTGTGTTGGTGTGCCGCGCTGCCGTCGCCGCAGGATTGCGGATGCGAACGAAAACGCGGAAGAGAGCGCGAAGTTGCGTTATGAGGCGGCCCGTAGAGGGGGACGGTCCGATCAGCTGTTTTTCAGTCTGTCCGTCTACCCAGGTAATGTCTGTCAACCACGTGCGCCACGATCGGCGGGTAGGCGGTGGTGGCGCCCGCGTCGCGGACAAGACGCGCCGTAGTTTTTCTTCGGGTTCGCGTACACTACCGCGGTGTCGTGGCGCTTACGGCGTCCGAAAGGCGTCGCGTGTTACTTGGGCCGTTTACCAGTGTCGTCGGTGTGATTTTTCGACGTTTGGGAATGTTTGGGTCGGGGAAGGGGTAAGAGAGGGGAGGAGATGAAGCGTGCTACAGAATTATGTGCAGTGCTGCATTCGTGTATTATGTCGTAGCATTCTTGGCGTTTCGTAGTGGAGTGAGGATTGGCTGGGTTGGGAAGGGAATTCTGCGTATTTTTTCCCGATTCCTATCTCTCTCTCTGGGTCTTTCTCGACGCGTGGTATGTACGGTGTAATGAGTCGGCTGTTGGGCCAATGTCAAGGTTATGGTGGTGGTTTTTTTTCGTCACTTCCGAGATTACCAGACACCGTTATGAATGCACGAGTGCAGAGGTAGTTCGAAGCGGAGGTCGTATTGGCTGATTGGATCTTTTAATTTATTTTTTCCGGTTTTGAGGAATTATTTTAAAATTGGTAATGTTCCGCGGTTTTGTAATATTGTATTTTTTCAGTTTTTAATTTTCTTCATTCCGTAAAAAAAATTTTTAAAGTAATTTCTTGTTTTTTGATCATGGAATATTTTTTGAGCTAAGATGCATCTCGTCGAACGTCTATTTAAACGATATGTCATCCTTAACTATGCCTCAATGACGCCATAATTGCAATTTTATCGTGAGTTGATGACGTCATCACAGCTTAGAAACAATTTTACGTAGTTAAGGGGTGACAGAAGCCAAAACTAATTTGTTAAGTAGCTCTACAAAAATTCTCCTGCGAATGCCGATGTTATCTCTTGCTTAATTAAAATTCCAGAAAGACTGGAGAAATTTAGACGAATGGAACCCGAGTAAATAATAATTAATAATTCACCCAAATTGAAAAATCGTTAAAATGTCAAAGGAAATTATATTACGTGAATAATTTCTCGGTGTTAATTTCAGGTCATCATTTGTCACGCAAGAATAAATCATCGTTAGGTCCAATTTTATAGTGAAATTATGACGTCATCGTCTTGAAAAATTAGGTTGTGAAGGGAGGGGTAGGGGGTACGTGAAATTTGTATCAACTTGTTGGTATGCAGCTTTGTCGATGTTTTTTTTATCAATTTTCTGTGATTTTTCGGGCACTCTTCATAATTTTTCAAATTTTTTTTAACCTACATTATTATTTAACCTTGCTATTTAAAAAGAACATGATGTCGTAATATTTCGTGAATTTTTTTAAATTGTGATTTTTTTGTGAGAAATATTCGAAATGGAGTTCTGCGATGTGTAATATTTATTCGTTTCCAATTGATTTGCTTGTTTAATTTTTACTTCACTTAATGGAAATTTTAGAAATTTTTCATTTCATGATTATTGACGTTTTTTTCACTTTTTTCCATCTTCGTCGTTTTCTTTTTTCTGCTTAATTTACAATATCGGCTTTTTTCCCGAATTTTTATTTCTATTTTTCAAAACGAAATTTAACGATTCGTTCGCTTTTAATGTTTTTAGTTTCGATGAATTTCGTAATAAACTTCCTAGTCAAAAAATGTGAATAATTAACTCGACAAAAATGTTTTGCTTAATTTCACCCCAAAATTGCTCGAATTCCACAAACGAAGAACCAAACTCCAAGTTCGGAGATCATGCTTCGATTAATTTAAAAAAAGAAAACAATATGGAATGTTGAAAAAAAAACAAGAAGTTTTTCGCTGCAAAAAAAAACTTTCAATTTAAATAAACGAGAAAAAATATCGAACGTTTTATTTAAACATTTTTCGCGAATATAGTTGAAACGTATCTCAGCCACGACCACGTTGGCGTGAAATCATTCGAATGGTATTTAAATCGAGATAAAAGCAAAATTCTAATTTTCGACAACAATGGAAGATGATTCAAAGGGGAGAAAATGTTGAAAATAAAAAAGTAGGTCGTTGCGTAAGTACGTAATCCGGATAAATGTCTAGGTATATTTGTATTTTTATTTTCGCGCGTTTTTTAATACAGAATTTTTTTCGACGACAAGAATCGACGAAGGACATAAAGGTGACTGTCGTTATCGCGAAAAGAGAGTGAAAAACACGAAGAAAATGGAGTAAAGGAAACGGGAAATTAGAAAAGGTGCCAAAGTGATTGAAATATACGACTTTTTGGTAATCTGTAAAGGAAGTCGTAAATATGGGCGCGTAGTTGTGGCGCTGCGACGACGACGCGTATCGTGGTAAATTTTTCCCCATTTCTTGGCAAGTTTTCGGGTTCAGTTGAGAAAATCACGTGTCGATTTTGCGTGTTTTCGTGTTCGATGAATTTGAAGAAAGAAGAGAGAAAGCGACGCGGTATGCTCGTAGTGGTCGTTTCACGCTTCGCGAAGTTTTATCGACGAAAGTTTGGTAAATTGGTGGAAATTTCCCAAGACGTGAACGCTGGAGGTTGCAATCGAAGAGGCTGCGGATTACGACGGATGAAAAACATGCGGAGAATTAATTAAAAAGAAACGCGTAATTAAGCATTAGCGTTGACTAGGCGTGGGTGTGAGGAGGCGGTGAATGGATTATGAAGTAAATTCTACTCGAAAATTAAGTATGATTTGTTGTGAGTTTTAGATCGAAGGAAAAAGGGGATTTTGCGTTGCTTTTTTATGTTGGTTTTTCAAATTCTTAGGTTTCGTCGATAGTAACGAGGACGCGGTTCGGGATGGCGTGTGTGTTCGGAGGTCATTAATCACGTGCTGTCCGGCCGCCTTTGATGGCACGATATAGGTTGAGTGATGCGTTCGCCGGCGAGGTTTTTATACGAAAGCGAGTGATTTAATCAAACGTTATGGTCGTCTTGGGAGAGTATCGCGAATGGCTGAAATATCGAAAATGAGAGATTTATTGCGTGTGGAACGGATAAGGGAGAAAGATGGCGCAATGTGTTCCGTTTTAAAGGGAAATCGATGGTTTGTGGGCGATTTGGAGCAAGAATTTTTGTAGGATTGAATTTCGTCATTTTTTCGCGATGATTTTCCGTTCAAATGAATCGGTTGTTTTTGAACGATTTGTAATTGAACGAATTAGGAGGTATTGCTGATATTTTGACTAGTGGGGCGATTCATTTGAACAATTCGTTCGCAAAAAAATGAATCATATTTGAGGTAAATCGTTCGCAAACGACTCACAGTAGTGTAAAATAGAGCAAAATGAAATTATGTTCATTCGAGCGATTCATGCGAACGAATGATTCATGTTAGAAGCAAATTGTTTGCGAACGATCTACAACGGTCTGAAGTAAATCAGCACGAGACTACGTTTAATCGAACGACTCATGTGAACGATTTGTTTACAAACGAATTATTCATATTAGAAGCGATTCGTTCGCGAACGATACATGTGAACGAATAAATCACTTTTACCATGAATCGATGTGAACGACCGGAGATGGGATAAAATTTAAGAGGGGTGTTGACATTATGCTCAAATACAGGTTGATTTATGTGAACGATTTGTTCACAAACGATTCTCACCCAGGTGTAATGTGATTGAAATTTAGTCTTAATTGAATAATTTATGTTATTGTATCGTTCACGTACGAATAAATGACTCAAGATGAATCGTTCGCGAACGATTTCCACTATTCTGTTTATTTTTTGTCGTGCTAAACCCTTTTCAAAAAATCAAAAGTGCTTATGTTGAGGAATTGTTTGCAAATAAGCGAATCAATTTTTATTTAATCGATTCGTTCACGAACGACTAAATAATTTTGAAGGAGTAATTATAGGGATTTGTGGTTTTTTATGTGATTCAACTTTTGAATCAATTCTGAATTCTGGCAAATTTTTTTTATTTGTTAGTAAATCGTTCGCGAACGACTGAATCGTGTTTTGAATGAAATTGATGACTTGTTTGTTTTGTTTTTTTTTTTTTTAATGAAATATCAATCAGTTTAATTAGTCAATCGAGGTTTGTGTATTTTTTGGCAGAGTCGTTCGCGAACGATGCTTTTGAATTTGAAATTATTCACGAGTTGTTTTGTGATTTAAATTTCACGTTCATTCAATAATATTTTTGCATTTTGTGAACTATTCGCTTGATTTTTCATGACATTTTAAACCATTCAAATCAAAATGCCATGATGTCGTTCGCGAACGTTTGAGTCACCGTTTAGTAGTAATCGTTTGCGAATGATTCGATCAAGCTGAATGCGTAAAATCGTTCGTTTGATAGAAATAATGAAATAAAAGTCGAACAATTATGTGATATTTTCTCAATCAAAATTTGTGAGTCGTTCGCGAACGATTCGTGACGAATTTCGGTGAATTGATAGCGAAAATGTTCTTTTAAGGTGAAATGTTTTATTAAATTATTATTCTTTAGTAAATGATCAACAAGTGGATAACTCTCTCAAGTTAGAGAATTCGTTCGTGAACGATTCAGGTCTAAAGAATCGTCCGTATTAAAAGTTGACCTGCATGAAAAGAATCTCTCCGCGTGGAGTAGTGGAGTGATACTTCTTAAATATATTGCGTTTTGCTAAATGAACGATTCTTTTGTATGAATCACCAAAACCAAACCATTTTATATGTTCGTTCTCGTTCTTTTTTTCATATCTTCTGCGCGTATACTTGTTTTGAACTCATTTGGCTAATTTTTTCGTGTTTTTTGCCTTACAGATACTTAGATAGATATGAGAAAATCCATTTTCTGGGCGAGACGTGCGACAGAGGCGCGGACGATGACGAAGACAGCAGGCACAAGAGATTTTCCACTCGTACGCTTCATCCGGTTCCTCATCTATATAATTACCACCAGCACGTTGTTCCAGGTAATTTAACACAATCATCTATGCAAATACACGAAACCGACGCATCTGTAGATGAATGCCGATCGAGGGAGGTGTTAGGGGAACGAGACCAGTGTGCGGGCGTAGACACCCGACAACGATACGAGGTGTAATAATAGGCGCTGGGTGGGTTTCAAATAAAAGGAGCTTTCTAGACCGTACGAGCTTTCCGGTAAATTTTACGTTGCCGTGAACGCGAGCGACGCTGACTACTGTGGTTAAATTTGTATCGATTTTTACGCTTCGTGTGTGTTATATTCGAGACGGAATAGTTACGATGTTGCGTATCGTTATAGCAAAGGCGCTTGATGCAGCTGGGGTATTTATACAAGGTGGAAGTACACGAATTGACGACGAGATTAAACGTTTTACGAAGAGCGAAATGTACAAGAAGTAGGTGCGCGGTTAATGGTCGACGTGAAATTGCGGTCTTAAACGAAGATTATCGACGTATACCTCTCGAAGCTTTCGATTGTTATGTAAGGAGAGGAGGGACAGGGTGGTTTTATTGCCGCCGCCAAGGTGTAGTTCGTGTAATTCGTAAAGGCTCCAAGCCAAGTAATCCATTCGCGGTGTAATTGCCGTAAGGTAATTTAGCCCGATTTTCAGCGAATTTTTTCTTTTACCTTTATCGACGTCTACGCTCAGACAAGATTGGAGCATTTATCGAGCGTTGTTCCTCGAAGCGTAAAGAGGATGTCGATAAGGTGATGTTAAAGGTCGAAAATTTTCAGACAATATAGACGAGTGAGTACTGAGTAGCTGAGTACATGTTTATAACTGGAGGACAGTAGAAAGAGGGGTTGTAAATAGTCGCAGTATCGATAACAAGACCGGAATCGAAAAGATAAGAGGATCATTGTGTATCGTGATTGTTATCTGGGACGTTGCGCGAATTTGTATTTTTCCACGAAGAAGAATTTCAATTATGAGTGGAAAATTCCGCCTAATTTTCGAAAGTACCGAATTTTAGGATTTTTTTATTCTATTTGAACTGAGCACGAAAGAGTTGAACGTAGAAAAAAAATTTTTTCGTAAAATTTCGAAATTCTTCTTAAATTGGCGAGCTTTGAAATAAAATATAGGTTTTATTCTGTGGGTGCTCTACGGGTCAAGGGTCGATTTGTGGCTTTAAAGGTATTTCTGATTTTTTATGCGTTGTGTTGAGGGGTAAACTGTTTTGGTAACAAAATGAAGGCACATTTTTTTACCAATTTTTTCATCATTTGTAGAGATATGAAAAAAATATTCAGATGAAAGTTGTAAAGCATTAAAAAATGGACCTTTTTTGTTTTATGGAGTTTTTTCCTCGATGGTCAAGGAAGCGAAATACGGTCCTCTGAATGGGACAAATGATTTTAATTAATAAGGAAAAATCTCAAACGATTTTTACCATTTTTTGTGTCATCTACAAGAAAAATTTTGGTACAAAAGTTTCTCATTTTTTCACACTTTACAATTTGCGTTCATACACATTTTTAATATTTTCACAATTTGAAAAGTTATCGGAGGAAAACTCCAAAATACTTCTAAAAATAGGGGAACAAAACATCGCCAAATTCTCAAAAAGGTTTTGCAATGTGAAGTAATTATTTGTACGTACTTGAGAACCCCTGTCGACCCAATTTTCATTTCCAGTAATTTTTTTGAGGAGAAGGAGGTTTAGCTAATACATTTATTTTACCAAAAAAAATTCTTTCAAAATTTCATTTTAATGAAAAAATTTTACATTTCATTGGAAAATGACGATTCGTTTGGGAAATAATTTTGAAAGCTTAGATTACCATGTTCCCGTTCCTTTGATCCCTCCTTCCCTCCTCCTCTGCCCTCTGATTAATTTCCATAATTTGTGAATCCTTAACGGTTCGGTTTACGAGCTGAAAAAATTAAATGTAGTGAAAGATGGATGAGTAGGGGGGAGGAGTTAAGTAGGAAGTTTTGGAGCCATCGTCGTTTTTTATTTTTTTCTCATTTCGAAAAATTTCATATCTCTTGCCAGTACTTTTTTTGAGATTTTCGGACCAATAGCGATCCACCTTCTGGAGCTTGTTCTTCCATCGCCGTTGAGCTCACTTATGGGATTTTGAAAGAGACCGCTCCAAAAAGGGTTTTTTACGGCAGGTGGCAAAGGAATTAAGGGAGGCGAAAGATGAATTAAACGATTGGTTACATTGATGAATAGAACTTTTCGCGGCGATATTTCGAGCACGTTAAGAAAAATGGTCGATTGTGTTTCTTTCGATGATCCTACGAGACGTGATACTCTTGGGAAATCCAAAATCCAAAGCATACCGTTGTTCTATTTATTTCTCGATTTAGTGCTTGAGAGGGGGAGGGAGGCTCGAAGGGTATGCGATAATTTCAATTTTTCTCGCGATCAGAAGCGGAATGGAAGATTTTTTTATCATCTATAATCTTGTTCATTTGCCTCTCCATCTCCCCTCCTCTACTTTGAATGAAAATATGGAGTCATCTGGTCCGTGGTGATGAATTATCGACTATGACGAGAATTTAGACCCGAACAAGTGAAGGCGTAGCTTTTTCATATTTCTCAAAAAATAGGTTTTTCTTAGGTACGTGATTTCGGGAACGTCGGTCGGATTTGGATGTGGGGAGGGGGTCCTCTGATCCTAAGATGATCGTTATTTTTACGCGTTTCCATTTTTTATCGTCGACGTTACTTGCTTTTTTACAAATTATCGTAGGAATTAAAAAAAGTTGAAACGATTGCTCGATGAATCGTTCGAGAACGTCTCTTTGTACTCATTATCCCATTAAGCTTTTCTATCGATTTATGGATCACGCCAAAAAACTATCGATTGGTGGCAACGCTATCGCGGGTATTTTCGCAACAAAAGAGGAGTCGTATTACGGCCGTCGGTCTTCGTCTGATCGAAGTAATTGTAATTTTTTGGCGTCCATTGTACGATATATCGAATCGTATCGTATATCACGTTCGTGATAACAACACCAAACAATGCGAATACAGAAATTGATACGATTAAACGTAGCGACGAGGACGTCGTTACGAGTGCACAATCGTGCACGTATTAAGGAGAGAATTCATCACAGATTGCGTTTTTCCTTCGTTATGTCTTTTTTATATAATTTGATTTCCCGAACGACGACTACGCCGGTGGAGGCGCTACGAAAGGCGAATATTAATTAAGGAATTAATTCGAGCGAAATACTAAGGCACGAGGAAGGGCGCGGTGCGAGGAACGTCGCGTGTTGGAATTAGCACCGAAAAGCCGGTGAAGAGGTGGAGCGAAGTGAATTCAATTATCCTCCAGGGAACTTCAAACACGATGTGTCGTTGGATGAATTTTCGACGATTTTTTACACGAAAGATACCGAATAATTTTAACAACTGGGGTAGATTTTTGAGAAAAAAATGCATATTTTCGGCCTTATTTGCGTTAAAAAGGGTCGCATGACGTTTATAGGTATTTGGGTCATTTTTCTACATTATCCGTGCCAGTTTAATGGTGATTTTTCTGTGGTGAAGAAATTGCGAATTTAGAGAGCGTGTCTGGATCAAAAGAAATATCTGTTTAAAATTCACCTCAAATTTACCAAAGCCCAAAGTACAACCGGATGATTTTTATTCATATAGAATTGATAATTATCTTTGGCAGTGAGAGGATTCACCCTCTCTGAATTCTCCTTTTATTCAAGGATTTTCCTGCAATTATGAAGTGTCGCCAAATATTTGTACGTGGACTCGATTTATTAAAAAAAAATCTGGGATCATTTTTTAAGGCTAAATTGATTTGAATTCCTAGCTGAATTTTTTTTTTAATTATTTTTCTGTTCGGTTTGGAGAAAATATCATGAAATATTATGCAAAAAAAGTTGGCATTTTTAATTAACTAAGTGAGAAATTTACTGTTACTCCCCCCTGCCCCTCATTTTTTTTTAATGTACAGATGAATAAATAAAATGAGAGTAGGTAAACGTGTTGAAAATTTTTTTGAAAATTTGATAATTCTACGCAGAAGAAAATCGATTTAATTTTTTTTCCAGAACGGGAATTTAATTCAACGTTTTACCTTGATATATTTGTTTGACAAATAAATATTGAAATATTTAATGATTACACAAATAAAATCAAGGATCATTTTTTAAATTTCGCGTCATTTTTATAATCAAAATAGATGACCCCTTCTCCCCTTCTCAGCCAAATTTCGAAATCTGCCAAACATTTGTTTAGTCAAAGTTGCCAGGTGAAATTTCGATTTTTTGGAATTACTTTTTCGTCGAATATCCAATTATGTTTCGGCGGCTGGACCGATAAATGTGGGGTTTTGGTCCAGGAGGAGGTTGCGCGGTGCGACGACGATGACAAATGCGAAACAACGTCTCGTATTCGTACGAAGCATATGTTAACAACAAGGCGAGGTACACGAATGATGGCTGATACGGCGTTATTTTTGGACGACGTTGGTGTCGAATGAGATGACGAAGGGGGGAGGGGGTCGGTGGGCTGGAGAGACTTTTAAAACGAAACTCAACGCGTAAAACAACCGAAATACTCGAAAAAGCGATTAAGTTCTCGCACCCTTTCGGCGTGTTACGAGCTCGTGGAGGTGGTTGTTGTATGGTATAAAGGGGGGGGGAGGTGAGAACCCATACAAGATGAAAAAATACGATAAAGAGATGGAAAAAAAGGTACGAAAGATGATCGGCGAGATTCGCGTACGTAATATGCGGGTACGGTACACGTGTATGGTGTGCTTAAGAGAGAGAGAGAGAGAGAGGGGGGGAGGACGTGGCAACGAAAGCTTCGAATTAAGGGCGAAGGATGACGAATACCGACGACTGATGCCGAAACGAGGATACCTGAGAGATTTGCGAACAGGGTGTACGCGGCGGTGGGGGCAAGAATATATGATTTTTCTTTGGTGCGTACAAGGCGAGATTACGGGGCCGATAGCGTAAGGTGGTTGATGGCGTGAAAAGGAGCGAGCGAGGCGGGGCGGAATTTCATCGCACTTGGACGTATGTGGTGTTTAACGCGGTTCTGATATTGATAAACGACGAAGGGTTGAAAATTAGTTGGCCGGAGTTGCGATGTACGGGCCTGGTGGCGCGGCTAGAGGCGACGACGGTGGCGCCGAAGGGTGTACTCGGGCGTTGAGTAAGCGTCGAAAGGGTGGCCGGGGGAGCGGAGGTGAAAAGAGCGTGAACTGTCGCGCATGATTTGCTCCTCGAGGCTTTCGGAATCAATAAACAAACAACCGTGCACAAGGTGGTTAGTTGGCGAAAGATTAAGGGCGCATGGAAGGGTTAAGGGTGAAAAGCAGTGTTGCCGCGGTGGCGAGTGAAACTTGCTTTTCGCGATGTCGTGGGTATTTTCCGGCGAACGAAGCCGTGCGATTAGTGTTCTCGGGGGAGAGAAAGGGGGCTGTGAGAATAGCATGGAATGGGATTTCGAGTAGGAGTTATGGAATGCCCGGTGTTCAGGTATCTTGGCTTTTGACAAATTCCTCGAAATGTGCCTCGATAAAAGTTTGAGTAATTTTTAACGCGGTTTTTTTCCGCTCCGGCGAAAATATCGATTAGGGTTTTTTACACGGTTTGCGAGAGATGAGATTTTGGTGGGATTTTTTTTTCAGCTGTTTTATCGGCGTTCTCTTTACCCTTGGCTCGTCGTGTTTATTCGGGTAATCGATTCGCGTCGAAGGGTTTTCGGGCGTTTTTAATTAACGATTTGGAATGTTTGTAGAGTGGAATTAACGCGTGGGTGGAGGTATGATTGAAATTCGAGATGAAATTATTCGCGGGCGTGAGGGATGTTTGAGTGAAGTAAATAAAGGTGCGGCGAGTTGAAAGCGGAGTCGTGGAGGTTTTTAACGGTGGGAGTTCTAGGGTCGATTCGGTGTTGTGTTTTTTGGAGTTAGTCATTTGAAAGAGCGAGAGGCTGTTTGAATTTTTAAATTGGTAGATTTGTGAGCGGAGGTGAAAGGCGGTTTTGAGATGAGAAATTGTGCGAAATGATGTCACCGGAAGGTGGTCGTGTGACGTATCAAAATAGTATGAAATTTCGCGTGAAACTCACCCATTTGGTTTTAAATTCGATTAAACGTGATGGGAGCTGGAATACTTGACTGTTCCAGCGATTTCCAGTCATGGAAGTGATATTGTAATACAGCGCACTCAAGGTTGTCTTGTAACTTACATTAAGAAAATACGAAATCTTGCGTAAAATTTGAGTTTTCACCTGGAACGTGTATTACTTTGCGTGAAAACTAGATTCTGGAAATGTCCAGGCATAGAAATTTGTCGAAAATGGACTTCTTTAAATGTGGTCATGTGACGTATCAAAATAGTATGAAATTTCGCGAGAAATTCGCTCATTCGGTTGAGATTCCAATTAAAGTGTTGGGAACTGAAATACTTGACTACTCCAGCGACTTCCAGTGAGTTCCAGTCATGAAAATAGGTGCGAAGTATATATAAATTTTTTATGTAACTTATATTCAGAAAATACGAAATTTTGCTTGAAATTCGAATTTTCATTTGGAACGTGCATTACTTCGCGTTGAAGCCAGATTCTGGAAATTTCCAAGGGTAAAAATTGGTCAAAAATGGGGTTCTTCAAATGTAGTCATGTGACATATCAAAATAGTATGAAATTTCGCGAGAAATTCGAAAATGACGTTAAAATAGGTGTACCTTGCCTGGAAGACTAGAAAATTCCATTTCAAGAAATTTTTTTTTAGCTATTTAAGTCAGTTTTGAAAGTCTTGAAACTTATTAAAATAATGAGAAATTTCAAGACGAATTTTTGAATTTCTCAAAAATTGGGTTATTTTTTGTCCAAATGCGTAAAATTTGTATTCCAGCGGATTCCAGCTGTGGAATTAAGTTGGATATGAAAATTTCAGAAATTATGTGCTATAGTTTTCCATTTTGCGAACAGTCGAAATGGAAAAAAATTTCGTGTAAAGCTGATTTTTCGTCGTGAAAACGTTGAAACTATTCTCCAGCGATTTCCAGCCATGGAAAGATCGGAAATGAGATAATTCAAAGTTATGAGTGTGACATATCAAAATACTATGAAATTTCGCGAGAAATTCTAATACCTCTTCCAATTTTACTCATTTTTTGCCAGAATTCGAATAATTCATTATTGCGTTTTTTTTGCACGCGTATTAGGCCGATTTTCGAAAACAGTAATTATGCGTCAAAAGGGGGAAGAAAGTTGGACCGAAATAAAGCTAATTAGGCGATAATAATTTTTAAAGGTTTGGCCAATTTGAACTAATGCGACCTTGTATGATGTACGAAAAATTATCTCAAATTTTCATGCTAATAGCAAAAATCGCGTTAAAAACGCGAATGGCATTCGCACCAACGTCGACGTGTCTATGGGCGAGAATTCGAGCTTAAAATATGAAGGTAATTTTGCAAATCGATACGGTCATCGGAGTCTCGAGGGAAATAAACGGCGTTAAATTTCCGACGACTTGTCCGCGTTGACGACGCTTCGATTTATTCGCTCGAAAACGCGAAATTGGAATTTTTTGCGAATGGAAAAATCTTCGTGAGGCGGAACAAGTAATTGTTTGGATAGTAGTACCGGTTCTTCGAGTATAGTTTCAATTTTTCGTGGCCGCAGACCGGTCCGAAAGTGTAGTCCAGATGAGGGGAACGGTCGGCAAAGGAAATATCGAATTTCTTATACATATCGATCGATATTAAAAAGAGACCGGTTTCGAAGGAGGAATTTTATATTCTCGATATCTCCCTCGGCAACGAGATCTTTGCAAAAAATAGCCGCCTCGAGAAGAAAATCCTCCGCGAAATAAACGCAAACGTCGACTCGGTGAACGAGAACTTGTCAACGGTTACGCGACGAATTGACCGAATGTCTCCGTCGATCGGGCGTAATTAAGAGCGACTCCCCACCTGGCGAGTAATTCCGGTCTTCGGGAGCGCAATACCAACGGGGGTAATAGCCGTAGCGGTAATTTACCAGAAGTGAGTAATAAGCGGGCGCGAAAGAGCGAGAAAATCGCACCCGATGGGGGCGAGCTTTCGCGCAAGACGTGTGGGCTACGATTGGCGGCGCGACGTCGAAAACGCGGTGACGTTATAGTGCGTTCGATGTTGTCATAGTTACGCGGAGAATTATTACCGGCTTCTCATCTTGTAATTTCGAGCGTCGTCGAGGTGAAAGGGGGCATTTCGAGCAGACGGCTGCGAACCATAGCAGTGTCGTCCGGTGCAGTGTTACCGTGTCGGAGTAATATGGAAAATGCAAAAAGGGTGGTCAATTTGAAGAAAGGGGTAACGAAGGATTTTTGGGAGGTGGTCTTCGTGTCGGAGGTAGCGCAGAAGGGTGCAAGGGGTGATGTTAGAAACGGTATTAAGGTGGTGAAAAATGTTCCGAAAGTTTGAAGCTTTGAAAGGTCGATGTTCGATGTGATTGGAATTGTGTGTATGCCTTCGTGGGAATTTTAATGTAAATTTGAGTTTTCGTGAAAGATGGTGTTTGACATGGGATGAAATATATTGCACTTGAGAGAGATTTAAACGAAATAGTGCACTTTGCATAGAAATCGTAATTTATGACTTGAGTTGAAAGTTGAATGAGTGAAATGCGTTTACAAAATTTGAAAATCTATGATCAAGAAATCAAGCATGAAATTGCAAAGAAAAATAAGCAGAGGTTTTGAATGGTTAAAATCTGTCATCGAAATTATTGCAATTTGAAATAGCTGTTTGAATTTTGATTAAAATTGGGAAAGTAACCAAAAGTCGATAAAAATCAAAGTAAAATTCCAGAAAAAATTGAATGAAGAAATAAAAAAAAATTAAATAAAAAATAGATTTTCCTTGGAGATGACATGAAGCGATTTAAAAAGAAAAAAAAAACAAGTTCCTTTTGTTCACAATCGATCAAAATTTGCTTAAAATTGTCCAAAATTTTAGAATTGTTGATTACTATGAGCTCAAAATTGCACAAAACTAGTGCAAAAATGACTAAATTGATTGAATTGAAGCAATCGATAACAAATTTTGGTCGCTCCGAAACTATTTTAACATTTTAACAGTTTTTTAAGCAAGTATCGAACAACTTTAAACAATTTTAATCACAATTTGATTTTTTTTTTCAATTTTAACAAAATTTCTTAATAATTCAATCGTTTTGCACATCTTGTGTGCAATTTCGTGCAATGTTATGCAATTTTACACAAATTTTAAACAATTTCAAATTATTTTAACAACATTTTAACAGTTTTTATGCACTTTTGAGTAAATTTTAAGCAATTTTAAGCAATTCTAACAACAAATTGAAAATTTTGCTCAATTTTAATGAAGTTTTTTATTAACTTAATTGTTTTGCATCACTTTTGTGCAAATATTTATCAATTTTTATCAATTTTAACAACATTTTTACAGTTTTTATCAATTTTAACAACATTTTTACAGTTTTTATGCAATTTTGAGGGAATATTGCCCAACTTTAAACAGTTTTATCAAAGTTTTGACAATTTTGCGCTATTTTAAGAAAACTTTTTAGTAATTTAATCGTTTTTCATCACTTTTGTGCCATTTTGTGCAAATATTAATCAACTTCAATCAATTTTAACGACATTTATAAAATTTTTATTAAATTTTAAGCAAATATATAATAAATATAAACAACTTTAACAGCATTTTGATAGTTTTTTTTATGAATTTTAACTAATTTTCTCATTAGCTTTATCGTTTTGGAGAAATTTTGCGCTATTTTGAGCCAGTTTAAAGAAATTTTGATAAATTCTAATGTAATTTAACAACATTGCAACTGTTTTTATGCAATTTAAGTAAATATTAAATAATTTTAAAGAATTTTAACAACATTTTGACAACTTTATGCAATTTTAAACACATTTTCATCGATTCTAAACCATTTTAACGAGATTTTAATAGTTTTTTCTTCTCTAACCAAATCTTTTATCAATTTAGTCGTTTTGCACAACTTTTGTGCAAATATTAATCAACTTAAATCAGTTTCAACAGCATTTTAACAATTTTGTGGAATTTTAGGGAATTTTAAACAAATATCGAACAATTGTAAACAATTTTTACATCATTTTAGCAATTTTTGTGCAATTTTAAGCAAATTTTTCATCAATTTAATTGTTTTGTTCAACTTTTATGCAATTTTGGGCTAATTTGTGAACAACTGTGAACGATTTTAACAAAATGTTGACAATTTTTAACGAATTTTTCGTCAAATTTGGGCTATATGTTCAAATTTTATTCAATTTTAAAGAAATATTATTATATATGAATGAATTTTCGAGGATGGAAGATGAATGAAGCGAAATTTTTGAAAAATAATGATAAATCGTTATCTATGATTTAGTGCTGGTGGGAGGGATAAGCATCAGAAAACGTTCTAAGGCAGCACAAAGTGATCTGGTGCAGGGCAGAAAAAACCCACAGCACGCCTCTGATCCTTCCTCTGCTTTCCTATTTCATTAAAAAGACATCGTCTTTGTAATCGTGTTTTACTCTCGGAGAATATAATTTATTCGTATATTTTCGTGGCATTATGTTATCATTAGAAATGACGTTTAAAGTTCGAATCTCGAATGATACGAGAGCATCTGCGTGAAAACCTACATATCGAAGGTGATAGTACATCTTGTACACGATAATGAAGAAATAAGAAACACTTCCGGTCGAATAAACACTTTGGGTGATGGGCGAAGCAGAGGCGTCGAGGGAAATGTGACGGCGTGTGGACCTGTGGAGCGAAAAAATACTACAAAATAATCGAAAAATCGCCCCTGAAGAAAAAATTTAACCCGAAGAGAGCGCTGGTGGTTATCGCATGTTGATAAGGAGCCGATAAAGCGCGCGTATGTCGTAGCGAGAGTGAATAGAGTATGTTGTGGTTAACGCATATGTAAATGATGAATTCGTAACCTTGCCCTGGTGTAATAAAAGCTCTCCAGGGATTGGCTGTGACTGTGAGCTAATGTGGTTCGATGTGGATATGGGTGATTATTTGGATAATAAAAGAATTTGTTTACGATGTAAGACGACGTGTGTGAAATTTCGCGGTATTTATGCGTTGTGTACTTTGCAGATAACATAAGAACTAACGGCAAGTTTAGTACGAATTTGTATCAAGCTTCGGAATACGATAAATTAGCATTATCGTTGATATCTCCGCTACCGAACGAACAAGATTTCGCCATTAATGTATGCGCCTTACTTTCTGGAACGAACAACGAAGGCAAAAGTACAACGTTGAAGTTATGCAATCATCCGAGATTGTTGCATTACTTATTAGCTCATGCTGCCGTTTACAATCACAGTAAGTTTTTCGCTGAATTTTGAGTTCTCTTTGTGGATAAACAGAGATTAATATTCATTCAATGCGCAGATTCTCTAAGATGCCTGATGGAAGAGAATTACAAAGAGGTGCGCGGATACTCGTTGAAGTATTTTTGGTCCGATGTGCTGGAAGACAAAGAGCTGAGTATATTGATGGACGAGAAGAAACACGTAAAACGGAGGCAAAAGAAGAACGCACGTGGAATGGTGACGTCGTCGGAGGACGAAGCGAACACGTCGCATAGCTCGGAGACGGACGAAAATCAAAAGTATTCGGATGAGGAGTCGGCCGCAAATGGGGCGATGAAGCTGTGCGACGAAGATGCCGAGTTGTTCTGCGTCGGCAGGTCGTTCGGCACGCAAGATTTCGTGGGCCAAAGAGTATTACAGGTGAGTGGATATGTGATGGTTTGGTTAATTCTCATCACTTTGTCGATGGTGGGGAAGCTTTGGAAGATGTCTTTACTGCAATCTGGAATCATTTTGATGTGACTCCGCGAATTGGGAAATTTGGAGATGGTTTCTGAGGCTTTTGCATGAGATGATTCGTTGGCATCTCGTTTTTTTTGTTTTTTTTTGTTTTAAATAAAATGCCTAAATATGGAGTTGGTGATTGTGGACGATCCGTTCAAAAAAATAAAAAAAATACGTTTTTCTTGAAAACTTGATTTGAAATTTTTTTCCCGTTTTTTCTCATGTTTAATGCAAAATTACTCCTTAAAATTGTTACAAAATTATTGTATATTTTCGAAATAAAAAATTCAGATACGATAAAAAATCGAGAAAATAATGTGTATTTAAAAAAAATTTCCGTGATTAACTTCATAAATTGAAGTGAAAAGCCAAACTACCCGTTAAAATTTTTTTTAATTATAAAAAAAATTGAAAGATGAAAACTTTGAAAATAAATTTGGATTCGACTAGATTTACAACTAACGAAATTGAGTTTCGTATAAATATGATCAACTGTTCCCTTCTCCGTCTGCTCCTTTTCCTCCTATATTTACCCCCTCCCCCTCCTCCTTTAAAAAGGGCTGCTTTAATTCCAAAAAAAGAATTAAAAATTGATTAAAATTGAAAAAAAAACAGAAAAATTAAAGAAAATTATTCGGAAATAAGAAATATTTATTTTTTTTTATTTTTTCATTTGTCATTGCTTCTTACCGTTCCGTTATTTTTTTCATTTTTAAAATTTTGTTTTTGTATCATTTTTTTATTATTATTATTTTTTTTTTTATTTGAAATTTAACGTCACAAGGTTATATGTATAACATAAAGTGACTTAAAAA